>QPMI01000174.1:0-179208 GCA_004431415.1 Cyanophora paradoxa | reverse complement strand
GGCGCCCAGCCGCCCGGGTCCCGCAGGCAGGTGAGGCGCAGGACCTGCAGCCGCCCTCAGGCGCGGCCCGCAGCGCCCTGCGGCGCGCTTGCGTACCTCGCGGTGGGTCAGGAAGGCCGGGGCCCCGCCGGGGCCGCTCGTGACGGGCCGTCCCGTCTCGTCGACCAGCGGCCCGCCCGCGTGCTGTACCAGCGTCCGCCCCGCCGGCCGCCTGCGGGGACGCGCCCCCACGCAGTGAGATGGACGGAAGCAACGACAGGCGGTTATTATAATTGAGTATACACTGGGACGGGAAGAGCGCACTTGGTCTTGTCGTCGAACTTGTCGGAGAGGTAGACGCGGAGCTTCCTGCTGAGGTAGACGTCGGGGTCCAGTCGCTTGCGCCAGTACGCCGCCTCCCGCACCTCCCCCTCCCTCCCCGCCTTCTCCTCCGCCGCCGCCTGCGCCGCCGAAGCGTCCCCGACGACCGCAGCCGCCCCCGCCGCCTCCTCCTCCTCGCTCTCGTCGCTCCCCGCCGCCGCGCCGGGCTCCGGCGCCGGCGCTGTCCCCCCGATCTCCGGATCCGCAGAGATGGGCCAGGCGCCCCCGCGGCAGCCTTCGCGGCCCGGGTCGGGCTCCGGCCGCTCTCGTGTGCTCGAGCTCTCTGCCGCGGGGCTCGCCGGGCGGCGCGTGCGGCGAGAGGAGGGCGGGAACGGAGCGTGCGCACCCGGGGCGGCGGGCGGGAACTCGGGCACGTGCGAAGGCATCTCGAGGGGCGCCCGGCCGTCCGGCTTGCGGCCGAGACGCCCCCCGCTCCCCGCCTCCGCCGCAGCTCCCGGCTCGGCCCTCGCCTCGAGCTCGGGCGCAAGCGCCGGCGCCGGCGCCGGCGCTGCCAGCTCGAGGGCGGTGCAGTCGGCGGCGAGGCGGCAGGCGAGCCAGTCGAGGAGGCGGCGGCAGTCCTCCAGCCGCAGGTGCACCCCCGGCCAGTGCACGTGCTGCGAGCGCTGCGCCGCCGTCGATCGCGATCAGGAGGGACAGGGGTGCGGAGCTAGCGGGGCCGGCCCCAGGAAGAAAGGGGCCCTCGAGCCTAAGAAAGAGCGCCAATTACACACTGGCGATAGACCCAGATAGCGCGGACCTTGGTGGGGTTGGAGGCGTCGAGGAGGACGCAGGCGACGTCGGTGTCCTCGGGGAGCAGCGCCCGCAGCGCCCCCTGCACCAGCCCCGCCACCCTCGCCACGCCCCCGGAGGCATCCCGCCCCACCTCCTGCGCGAGAAGGAGATGAGAAGAGGGTGGCGTTTGGGAAGCTTAAATTTGGGGAAGACGTTCGAATTTAGATACAGGCAGCTTCTAAGCAGGGTCCAGATAGAGGTCCAGACAGGGATCAGTAAAGTTGAAGGGGCGGGGGCGCCTGGAAGAAGTCGAGGCCGTCGAGGTCGAGGGCGAAGCGCGTGACGCCCGTGAGGATCTCGTTCGTGTAGTGCACCTCCCCCTGCGCAGCAAGCGGCGAGCGGCTCGAGGCGGGGATGAGGGCCGGGGGCGGGAGGCGGCGGGCGGACGGCGCGGTGGGCGCGGAGGATGAGCTCGTGGAGGAGGGCCATGTCCCCCACCGACCTGGCCCCGCCCCGCCCCGCCCCAGGCTCGAGCCCGAATTCGAAGAAGAGAGAGGGAGGGCGGGAGGGAAGGGGGGCACCGGTACGAGGTGGCCTGGTCCGCCAGGCGGAAGCTGCGGCGCGCGCGCGGGACTGTGGTTAGGCCGAAGCTCCTCGAGGCGGCTTCTTGGCTCAGGCTTGGAGCCGGCGCTGGCTTCGCGGGCGGGCGGCACGCACTGCGTCCCGCGGGAGTGCTTGTCGTTGCCGCGGACGCGCTCGAAGCCGCCCAGGACGGGGTCCGCGCCGGCCCCAACCCCCGCCTCCGACCCCCCGGCGCTCGAGCCGCCCTCGCCGGCGGGGCGCCCCGCGCGGGGCGCCGCGCGGGCCAGCTCTCCTGCATCATCCGGCATCAAGGGCGAGCTTTGCAACCCTGCAGTTCAGAGTGGAGCGCAAGCCAGGGGCGCGCACCGGTCTCGTCGGCGTCGGCGAAGAAGTGGCCGGCGTTGAGAGGCACCACGCGCTCTGGCGGGGGCGGTCAGTCGGAGGGCGGCAAAGCTGCGGTACGACTCCGCGTGTCCGACGCACCGAGGGGGCCCTCCTCGAGCTCGAGGCCGGCCTCCCGGAGCACCTCGGGCCGCAGCACCGCCCCCCGCACGAACCGCTCCACCGCCTCCAGCCCCTGCCCCCATCGTGAGCTCGAGGGGGACGCTTTGCGGGGCGGGGCGTGGTGGGGCGGGCCTTGTCGACGTAGATGGCCCCGATGAAGGCCTCGAGCAGGTCGCCCGGCACCTTACTCTCCGCCAGCGGCTGCGGCGGCTGCCACCGCCCGCCCGCCGCCCGCTGCAGCGCCTCCCGCCCCCGCGCCGCCGCCTCCGAGTCGAAGCCCGACCAGGCCCGCACGTGCCGCGTCAGGCCCAGGCCGCCCGGCCCCGGCCCCGCGATTCCACCGAGGGAGGCGTTGCTCTGGATGCGGCCGCGGGCGGTGCGCCAGGCGGCGTGGGCGCCGGGGCGGCCGGCGGTGGCGTGGAAGGCGGCGTGGGCGAGGGCGAGGGAGAGGACCTTGTCCCCCAGGAACTCGAGCCGCTCGTAGCTGCAGCTCTCCGCCGCCTGCGCGCGTCTCGACCGAGTAAGGCGCGCGGGCGGGCGAGGGAAGAAAGAAGAAGAGAGCGGCGCGTGCGCGCGCCTCGTCCTCGGGGCAGACTTGGGCGTAGGTCGAGTGCGTGAGGGCGCGCCGCAGGAGCGCCGGGCGGGCAAAGGGCGCCACGCCGCAGGCGACGGCCACCGCCTCGAGGCGCTCGTCTGTGAGGGACGGCCGCGACACCCGCATCGGCCCGCCGCCGCCCTCCGGCTGCAGCGGAGCCGGCGTACGCGTCAGGACGGGTCGGGTCGCGATCGGGTCGAGCGCGAGCGGCGGCACCGTCTCGAGGAGGAGGCCGAGGGCATCGCAGCAGGCGGCGGCGAGGCGCGCGTCGTCGTCGCCGGCGGCGGCGGAGGGCGGCAGTTCGAGGCCGGCGGGCCCGGCCCGGCGCGACCTGTAGTACTCCAAGATGGCCCCGGCCACGCCCTTGGGCTTCGAAGGGGGCGGCGGCGAGGGCGGCGCCGCGGCGGGAGCCACGGAGGCGGCCGGCGCCGCGGCCGGCGCCGCGGCCGGCGCCTTAGGTGCAGGGACCGGCTCCGGCATCGCTGGAGCGACCGCCTCCGGCTCTCCGCTCGAGGCCTCAGGCGCCTGCTCGCCTCCCGCGGGGGCCTGCCCGCCGCCGTCACGGGCGAACAGCGTGGGGGCGACGGGGCGGCTGCACCTGCGACGCAGCGACGAAGTCGGAGCGCCTGAAGGGCTTCGGGGGCCCGGCGGCGGTCTCCTGGACGAGGGTGACGTGCCGCTCGGGGATGGGCAGCCCGTTCGCCGTCAGCACCACGCCTGCCGCCCCCGCCGCCGCCGCCGGTGAGGCGCGCCCGCGGCGAGCTCGAGGCGGGGAGAGAAGGGGAGGGACCTTCCGGGGTGACAAGGAAGGGGTACCCCGCGCTGGCGGCGGCGCGGAGGTCGACGAAGACGGCGACGGCGGCGCGGGCGGCGCGGGGCTTGCCGATGCTCCGGTGCATCTCCTTCGCCTGCGCCCGGCCGCGCTCAGGAGGACGCCGCCGTCGGCCGGCCGCGGGCGGGCGTCCCTCGCCTCGAAGAAGGCGGCGGGGAAGAAGGGGATGCTCTTCAGGCGGCCGTAGCAGGTGAGGAGCCCCTTCTGCTTCCGCAGGCTCTTCACGAAGTCGGCGCGGGCCACGAGCGTCGCCGCCGGCTCCTCCGGCGCACTCTGCGCAGGCGACGACTCAAGCTCTCGCAGCGAAGGGGAGGCAGGAGGGAGGGCGGGAGGGCGGGCCTCGGGGGCGAGCGTCGGGTGCACGACGCCGAGGTCCCGTTCGAAGTGGAAGTCGGCGCGCACGCGCCGCGCCTCGCCCTCGCCCTCCACCGTGAACCGCCCCGCCGCCTCCGGCCGCGTCCGCAGCGCCTCCTCCAGGCGCTCCGCCGTCACCCTGCGCACGCCGGCCGACGCATCGGGCGGGGCGGAGCGCGGGGTACGCGGCGGCGCGCGTGCGCACTGGGCGGCGGCGGGGGCCTGGTTGGCGGCGCGCAGCTTGCGGGCGATGTAGGCGGCGAGGTCGGAGAGGAGGACGAAGCCCGGGGCGCCGGCCCCGCCGGGCTGCGGCGCCTCGGGCTCCTGCACCCTGCCCCGCAGCACCTCCTTGGCCCTCTCCACAAGCTTCTTGTCCAGGTCCGGGACTGCGGAGGCCTTCATTTAGAGGCCGGCCGGCGTCACGGCAGCTCGTCTCGCGGCCGCACCGGCGGGGGCCCCCGCGGGCGCGAGAAGCGCCCGCCGGTGGCGGTAGTAGTGGAGGGCGGCCCGCTCCTCGGCGCTCGCGCGCTCCTGGGGGGCCGCCGCGCCCCCGGCCGGGTCCGCATCTAGATCTCCCGCCTCCGGCTCCACCGCAAAAAGCTCCTCCTCCTCCTCCTTCTCGGCGCCCTCGGGGGCGCGGCGGCGCAGGCAGGCGACGCCGCCGTCGCCGCGGGCCTCCAGGCGCAGCCGGTGCTTCTTCTCGTCGACCGTGCGGAACTCGTGCAGCTGCCGCGAAGATCAGTTGAAGGCGCGAGCTCAAGCTCAAGGCCTAGGTGGACGCATACCAAGGCGGCTAGGCATGCCCGGTGGGTCGCCGACTGCTTGTCCGGCCCCTCCCGCGTGAACGACCCGCCTCGCGCTGCGAGGCATCAACCGCCGTCCCTCGTACGCGTGCGGGCGCGGCGCGGCGCGCCTCGACCGCACGCACCAGTCTTGACTTGGGCCCGGCGGGTGCCGCAGGGCGTGGCTTCCATGTGCACGGAGAGGGGGCCGCACACCTCGTGCGCCAGCGCGTGCTGCGGATCGCCCGACGCGTGAGCGCGGCCCGATGCTCGATGGTGCGCGCGAGGCCAGGGTTCCGCATGCGCACCGGGTTTCTGCCGGCGCTGCTCGCGTGCGGCTCGAGGAGCAGCTTATGCAGCACATCTGATGCGGTCGTGGGGGCGTGCAGTGTAAACTGGAGGGCGTCGCTCATGATCAGCGCTCTGCATGCGGCGCTCGGGCGGCGCGGCCGGAAATGCGCACGATCGCTGCGATGACGTCGCGCAATGCGAGGTCGGGGCCGAACTTCTCCTTCAGGCCGGCCTGGCGCTCCACTTGCGCGACGACGCTCGTCGCTACAAGTCCATGGACTCTGTACATGTACATGTGCACGTGTGGCGGCCGCGGCCGCGTCAGCTGCAGCGCGCTAGCACACGGGCGCGGCACGAACCGGTCAGTAAGGGCGCCCTGATCGGCCTCGGGGAACGCGCCGTATACGTAGAGCCCGCAGAGATCCTGCGCATGCACCGAGCCGAGATGAGAGAAAGCCGCAGCGCAGCGAGGCGCGCATTCACCTCAACCGCCTTATCGAAAAGCCGAATGCGGTCCCAAATCTCGGCCTTCGGGGACCGCAGCGCCTCCACCAGCTTCGCAGCGGGCTTCTGCACGCCCAGCGCGCGGAGCGCACGCCGAATCGCCTCGTCATCCATCGTGTTCGAAGTCATCTTTACTCCACTTGTTGCGGCAGGGCGCGCAGGGGGAGCTCAGGGCCGGCATCTTTCGGCTGAACTTCCGGTCGAACAGACCTCGAGCTTGACGGGTACCGGTATCGGACTGGTACGCGAATTCTTGGCAGCTCGCTATACGCTATTGCGGGCGCCAGCGAACACGCGCAGGGCGCGCGGCCTGCCGACGGCCCGACGCGCGCGCGCGCGTACGCGTCGGCCGCAAGCGAGGTGGCCGGCGCCGAGGCCTTGGCCTTCGGCTCCGCGGGAGAGCAGCACTCTGGTCGGTCGGAATGCAGCTTCATGCGCAAGTGTTCGACAAGGCGAAGCTCGTCTTCAGCAATTACGTCGTCTTCGCTCAGCCCGACTGGACGTTCGCCGAGTTCGTGGCGAACGCACGCGCCGTCGACGCCGACATGCGCGGTGCGCACGTATGCGCTGCTGCGCGCCGCCGGCTCTCATCCTCTCGCAGGCTGGGACGTTCTGGACCTCAAGCTGCGAAAGTACCCGCCGCGCGAGCATGTCAAAAACCTTCTGCGCGAGTTCTACAGCATCGTCATCGCGCCGCCTGAGCTCGACCTGTTTTCAATCAGCAAGGACCCTGAGAGGCTCGCCGCGCTGCGCCTCGACCTTGCAGCCGATCGCGAAGGGCCCCGGCCTGCCTCTGAAGCTGCGCCGAGCTCGTTCAGCGTCGGTAGCGTCAGCAGCGGCCCGCCAAGCTTAGTCCATGCGCCGGGGTCTATCTCGAGCGCGAGCGGTAGCGGGAACAGCTCAGGACTCGACGCCGGGCGGAGCACTGAAGAGCTTGCAAGGCACTTGAACCAGCTCAACCTCTCTCCAAATGTCTACGGCACACGTGCGTGAGCGCGCGCGGTACATGAACTCGCTAGATTACAGTCGCGGTCGCTTGCAACTGACTGGCCTCTCTTCTGCGCAGTGCGCGAATATCAGAAGGTGCAGCCCCGGGCGTCGAGCCCCCGCGTAACCCCCGCGCTGACCACGCGCGGCCGCGTCCGCGCCGCAGGCCCTCGTGGATGAGGCCGGCGCGAGCCGCGAGAACCTCATCGTCTGCCTGCCCACCGGTGCCCCCCCTCCCCCTCCGTCCTCCCTCCCCGCCCCCTTCCCCTCCCCCCCTTCCCCCCCCCCCCCGCTTCCCCTTTAATCCCCTTCCCCCTTCCCCCACTTCCCCTTCCCCATCCTCTTCCGCCCCCTCTTCTCCCTCCCCCCCCCGGCCCCTCTCCCCCTCTTCTTTCCACCTCCACCCCCCCCTCCACCCCCCCCCCCCCCCCCACCCTCCGCCCACACCCGCCCAACCTCCTTGAGCTCCCCTCCGGATCCAGATCTGCCTTGCGGCCTCTCCCCGGCGCTCATCTGAGCGGGCAGGCGCCGGCAAGACGGAGGTCGCGATGGCGGTCGCCGAGCGCGCGCTCCTCCAAGGCGGGAAGGGCGCGCACGCGGAATTCGAAGCCACCCCAGGACCTTCCTTGATCATGATACCGTCTGATCGCGATCGATGCGCAGTTCTGTTCATCGTGCAGACCAACACGCTCTCCGACCAGCAGGCTCGTCGATTTCGTTTTTGTTATTCGACGCCGGCATCTCCAGAAAGCCGACTGCCTTACAGGGCGGGCGCATGGTGGAGCGGCTCCGGCCGTGGCGGATCGGGACCAACACCGCTGGGACCCGCATCCACTGGTTCGCCGTACACACACACTCCTCGACCTTTATTTCCCCGTCTCCGATCCCCGCCCCTGCGCTCGGCTGCCCGGCCGGCCGCGGCCGGCGGGTGCGGCTGCGGGTGATGCGCGGCGTGCACCGTGGCGGCGTGCGCAGGGGGCGGGAGCTGCGGGAGAAGGACGGGTTCGTGTGCACGGCGGGCCTGCTGCTGAGCGCCCTCGAGGCCCCGGGCGAGGACGCCGACCGGCCCGCCCTGCACCACTTCGCCCTCTTGGTGCGCGCTATGTGTAGCCAGCTTCGCTGGACTTCTGTGTTCGACCCTGCCATTCCTATCGCCGCAGGTGATCGACGAGTGCCACCACGTGAAGAAGCAGCACCCCTTCCACCGCATCCTCCGCGAGCACTACCACCCGCTCCGCCGCGCCGGCCGCCCCGTCCCCTCGGTCCGCGCCCGCGCCCGCCCGCACGCTCCGCCTCGCCTACGTCGCGATCGACGCCTCAAACGTTAATGAAAACGGTTCCTGCTTGCGATCACGATCAAGCTCGCCTCGCGCCAGATCCTGGGCCTAACGGCGACGCCCGTCGTGGGGGACCTGAGCCTCGAGCGCACCATCAACGAGCTCCGCAGGCTCATGCGTGCGCGCGGGCCCTCACGCCTGCAGCTCAGACCCGCCCCGAGACGCGTCGCTCAAGCCAGCGCGCGTGCGCCCTGCATGCAGGCCGCATGCGCTCTTCAGACCGCATGCGCGCCCGCATCCAGTCCGTGCACGATGATTTCAAGGTACGGGCGGCACGCCCGCGTCAATGTTAGAGCTTCACTCTAACTCGACTCAGGAGGAGCTGGGGGCGGCAGTGTCGCGGGCGCGCATGGAGAAGGTATGCGTAGATTTTAAGCTTGCTGCTGTTCTAATTTGCTTACTCGTACACTTATCCTAGCCGTGCGATTGCAGGTGGTGGTGCGGCTGGGCCCCGAGGAGCGGGCCTTCCAGGAGGCGTGCCGCCGCCTCATAGACGCCGCCGAGCGCCTCCTTCCCGCCTCCGAGGTGCGGGAGAATGAAACGGGCGCGGCGCCCGGTCTGATGCTGGCTGCCCGTGCGATCGATTGCGAGGCAGGAGCCGCCGGCGGGGGATGTGCCGCGGGCGACGGAGGAATACTCGAAGAGGGCGCGGGAGCGGGCGCAGGAGCTCACGGAGGCGGTCCGGCCCCCCGCCGCCGCCTCGCCCCACCCCTGGCGAATTCGAAGCTTGCGGGCGCAGGCGAGGGCGCGGGGCGGGGGCGGCGAGCTAGCGCTCGGGCCCGAGGCGGGGGTGGTGGAGGCGGCGTGCCTCTGGCGCTGGCTCGAGGTCGCCAGCGACGCCTGGCGCCTCATGGTGCCCCGCCCCGCCCCCCTCTCTCCCATTCGCGTGTCCCTTGGTCTTACTTGCTTTCTCTTAATTATTCTCTTATACTCTCCCTCCTTGCTTCGTCGCCTTGCGCTCGAGCTCCTTGAATTTGATCGAGTGCGCCGCAGTTCGACTTCGGGCTGGAGGAGGGCCGGCGGCACCTCGCCGGGAGCGCCCGGGCGATGCGGCACGTCTTCGCGGCGGGGGCGACGGTGAGGGGGCCCCCGGCGGCGATGCAGACGCTCCTCGCCGCCGCCGAGGCCTCCCTCGCCGGCTATGGCACCGGTCCGCGAACGGAGGCCTAGGGCCGCCACCTCCCCTCCATCCCCTGCTTCGAGCTTTGACGCGCTCGGACGTCGCCATGCCAGCCCTCGCTCCTCTTGCTGCCGAAGGGTCGGACGCCGGTTCCTGGGCCGACTTCCTCCCGAGGCCCCGCGAGGAGTCCGTGAGGAGCGTCGAGAAGTTCAAGCGGCTCGAGCAGATCCTCGCCGAGCACGCCGCGGAGGCGGCGGCGCCCTCCGGCGGGGCGGAGGCGGCGGCCGGCCCGGGCTTTCGGGCCATCGTCTTCGTGGAGGAGCGGAGCGCGGCGGGGGCCCTCCAGCGCGCCCTCAACGCCACCGGCGCCCAGCGCCCCGTCCCCATCCGCGCCGAGGTCCCGCAGCTTCCACCCGAGCGACCGCGAGCGACGCTTGGAGGGCTCACGGGGGCGGGGCAGCGGCTGGTGGGGCAGGGCGAGGGCGGGATGACGATCGCGCAGCAGAAGGGGGCCGTCCAGCGCTTCCGCGACGGCACAGTCAACGTGTGCGCACGAGGCCGGCCCCGCCCTTACACCTCGTCCCCACTCTCGGGCCGACGACGCCGACACGCGCGCGCGCGGCAGGCTCGTCGCGACGAGCATCGCCGAGGCATGCTCTCTACAGTCTTTCGCCTCCCCTCCTCTAGATCTCCCCTTGCGGCCCCTCTGACGCGCAGCCGCGGGTCGCCTCCGCGATGCAGGAGGGCCTGGACATCCCCTCCTGCCAGCTCGTCGTCAGGTCCGTCACGTCCTCGTCTAGATTTCAAGCGATCAGATCGACCGCCTGCCGTCCTGGGTTTAGCTAGCACTATCAGAAAGTTTAGTCTCGGCACAAATCAGACTGACGGGGCGCCGGCGAGGGCGCCTTGGGGCGGGCAGGTACGACGGGGCGACGTCGTGGCGGCAGCTGGTGCAGTCGCGCGGGCGCGCGCGCAACGCCGCCTCGACCTTCGTCTGCATGTTCCACGAGGGCTCCCCGGGTGCGTCCCCGTCGCTTTCCTCTCCCGGAGTCGGCCCGACGGGCGCCCGCGCCGGCGGCGGCGGCAGCGGAGGTGGCGTTCGGGCAGACGGAGCTGCGGGAGGCGGTCATGCAGCGCGCCGTCGAAACCCTCCAGAGCGAGCCCCGCGACGAGCCCCAGGGCGGGGGCGCGGGGGACGACGCGAGCAGCGGCGGCAGCGACGGCGAGGACGACGAGGCGGCCCCGCCCTACGCCCGCATCGAGTCCCGCGACGAGTTCCTCCGCCAGTACTCCTCCCGGTCCGCTCCTCGACGCACGTCTTTGAGCTGACAAGCCTAGGTTTAAAATCTGAGAAGCTTCAGCCCGATAAAAAGCTCCCGCTCGTGGAGCTTGAAGACTTGCTCGGGCGCAGCTTGGTGAGCCACGTGCGGGCGGAGCTGGGCGTGGAGATCGAGACGGAGGCGGAGGCGAGCGGCCCGCCCCACAAGCCCGTCTTCGTCGCCACCGCGCGGCTCTCGGGCCCCGCGGCCGGCCTCCCCGCCGCGCTCCCCCGCGCCTTCCGCGGGGGGCCCGAGGAGACGAAGCGGGGGGCGGTGCGGGGGGCGGAGGCGGCGGCGCTGGCGGCGCTCGACGACGCCGGGCTCCTCACCCTCCCCCCCGACTTCAGGGAGGCCCGCTGGCGGCCCCGCGCCGCCTCGCGCTCGGGCCCGCCCGTAGGCCCAGGCCCCGAGGAGGCCCGCGGGGCCTGGCTGGCCCAGTACGCCTGGTCCTCCCTCCTCGCCAGGCCCGCGGCTTTCCCCGCGAGCTCCGCCTTCTGTCGATGTCGGAGCTGACGCCGCCGGCAGCCTCCGGATGGCCGCCGGGGCCCCGCACGTCGCCGCCGAGCCGCCGGGCCTGCCGAGGTCGGCGTGGCAGCCGGCCGAGCAGTACTCGCCGAGCGGCCCGCCCTTCGCCGCGCGCCTGCGCTTCCCCTTCCCGGCGCCGGGCGGCGAGGGGGCGGAGTTCGAGGGGCGGGGCCCCTCCAAGGACGCCGCCCGCGCCGCGGCGGCGAAGGCCGCCTGCGAGTGGCTCGACGCCCGCGTCCGCCCCTCCGCCCCTCCGATTTCGCGGATCGCTTCCCCTCTTGAGATTGCTCCGCAGGGCGCGCTGTGGCCGAGCCCGAGCTCGGGGCCCAACGGGCCCCCGTTCGCGCCTCTCCGCCTCCAGCCCTCCGCGCCGCCAGCCGCAGCTCCGGCCGGCGCCGCCTGGCCCACCCCTCCAGCACCGCCGGCACCCGCTTCTTCTTCCGCGGCCGCTGGTGCCGGCGGGTGGCCGGCGCCGCCTCCGCCGCCGGCGCCGCCGCCGGGGGCGCGGAGGCGGGGGCCGGCGCGGCGCGGCAGCTGCTGGAGCAGTACGGGATGCCCTGCCTGCGCGCGAGCCTGCAGGGCCTGCGCGCCGAGAGGGAGGGGCCGCGCTAGTGTGGAGCGGATCACTCAGAGCTAGCAGAGGCTGCAGCTCGCGCCACGAGGCTCGCGTAATTCGGCTGGCGGTGACGGTCGAACAGCGGGATTCCCCCGGCCGTCCCGGCGCCTCTATCGCGTGCGCGAGCATCTAAATAGCCTTCACCCTCGTTGAGAGGGAGGGGCCGCCCCACGCGCCGCTCTTCCGAGTCAAGGTCCGCCTCGCCCTGCCGGCCGCGGCCGCGGGGGCCGGCGCCGAGCTCCTCGAGTTCGTGCGGGAGGGCCCCAAGCGGGAGAGGGCGGAGAAGGCGGCGGCGGGGGCGGCGTGCGAGGAGCTCTGGCGCCGCGGCTGCCTCCGCCTCGACCCCTCCATCCCCCGCAGCGCCGCCCGCGACCTCCTCGCCGGCCCCTTCCGCCCCGGCGCCCTCTAGCCTCTGATACCCGCCCCGCCTCTGCCTCTGCTCCGATGTAATTTGATTGTCGTTCAATTGTTCGATGATTTACTAACTACAATCAACTAGACTGGCCCGGTGGAGGGAGTCCACGCGTTCCGCTGCCCGCTGGTCCGCCCGACACTACGTGTACGCAGCGCGTGGTCAGAAGAGCCGGCAAGCGAGCAGAAGGATGCTTGTGGCGAAGAATGGATTGGGGGGGGGGCCCTCAGATAAGATCAATCGGTCTGCATTGCTCGCGGCGGCACTGGCACGGGCCCAGGGGGCGCCGTGCACGCCTAGGAGGCGTCGGCGGCGCCAGCGTTAGGAGACCTCCTCGTTGGCAATCAGCGGGCACCCCCCTCCACTCTCCCCGTCCTACACGGGTACCGGCTCTCTAAGACGGCTCACCGGTGCTTGAGGTGCGTGGCCTGCAGAGGCGATGCAAGTCAGAGGTGCGCGGGACAGAACGCCCTCTCTTCTATGAACGGCCCCACCCGGTGCAGAATTGGGCTATTGCATCAGAACTGCAAAGCTAATTCCGTTCATGGAGGCCCGAGGGCCCCCATTCAAACAAGAGGTGTCAGATAGCAGAACATCACCGCGACGCCCCCGCCTAACCCCTCTACTCTCGGCACACGCCCCCGCGCACCTCGGCAGGCCGGCTCGGTCGCGCCGTGTCGGCTTCGCATCGCCTCTCAGCGCCGCGCCGGCCCTGCGTCCCGTCGTCAGTTGAAAGGGCGGCCGGCGGCGTGGTCGGAGGGCCCCCCTGCTAGCGGCTAGGGTCGCCTCAGACAAATGCCTCCTTACGTCAGCAGCGGGCGACCTCGGAGCACAGCCCATAAAACATGAACTAGCGCTCCGCGGTCAATCCCTTATGTCTCGTCATCTTGTAGCATCACAGAGACCCGCCGCCCCGCCCGCCACGCCCCGCCCAGGCCGCACCGGCGGAACAGAAGAGGGGCGCCGAAGAGAGCAGGGTCGCCGGCCCGCTTGCCGATGCGCCTCGCCGCCGCGCGCGTTGCCGGCGCCTGCGGGTGCGCGCTCAGTCAATGCCCGGCGACGCAGCGAGCTCCCGAGGGGCTAGGCGATGCTTCATACAAGGTTTGGTGTGGTGTGATAGGTTTCATCAACGGATTTATGCGTGGTGCATGAAACTTGTTTAATCCTCAGCACCCGCCCCGCCCCGGCCCCGCGCGCCCCGTGCGAACCGTGATCGGCGACGAGCGTTGGCAGGCTCTTGGCTCACCGTGCACACTCTGTCGGCGCTCGGATCAGCGGCCGCCCAACGGACGCGAGGGGCGGGGGGGCTGGAGGCGCGCGGCGGGCGCGAGGGGGCGCTCCGACAAACTGTGATTAAATCCGCACGGCTATCGTTCTCAGACAGGGATAACTATTTACTTCTTCCTTGCACCCCGCCCGCCCGCCTCCCAGCAACGAAACCCTCGTACCGCGCACCGTGCAGGGACGTGTGTAGAGGCCGAACGATGCCGGCGAGTTCCGTCGGGTGGCCTGCGGCGGCGGCGGTCAGGCTCGCGGGCGGGGCGGGGCCGGTCGGGGGCGGGCGCGGGCGGCAGCCTCAGGGAGCTCTAGGAAGAGACGCTTGTGAGATCAAAGAACCCTCAGCCTAAGCGCGGGTAGCGATTCTTTCGTCCTCGGCAGCTAGTCCCACCCCCCGAAGCGGCGCGCACCACGCGATCGGAGGGCGTCGGTCGAGGCGCGGCGGTAGAGCGGCCTTGCGGGGCCTGCGGGCGAGGGTGAGGGGCGGGCGAGGGGCGGCGGGGCGCGGGGGCGTGGAGCCCTCAGACTAAGATCAACCGGTCTCCATCGCTCGCGGCGGCGCTAGGGCGCGCCCGGGGGCGGCGGCCGCGCCAGCTCAAGCAGACCTCCTCGAGGGCAATCATTGGGCTATCGCGCCCGCCCCGCCCCCGCCCCGCCCGCCCCGCACCGTCCGCCCTCCGCGCGTTGCCCCGTCTCGTTGCCGATGCCTCCCTTGCTCCGTCTGCTCGCAAGGCGCCTTGTCAGACGCGATTGTTGTGCCGGGAGAGAGGGGGCAGGGGGCGCGAGCCGGCTATTGCATCAGAACTGCAAAGCTAATTCCGTTCATGGAGGCCCGAGGGCCCCCATTCAAACAAGAGGTGTCAGATAGCAGAACATCACCGCGACGCCCCCGCCTAACCCCTCTACTCTCGGCACACGCCCCCGCGCACCTCGGCAGGCCGGCTCGGTCGCGCCGCGTCGGCTTCGCATCGCCTCTCAGCGCCGCGCCGGCCCTGCGTCCCGTCGTCAGTTGAAAGGGCGGCCGGCGGCGTGGTCGGGGGGCCCCCGGGCTAGCGGCTAGGGTCGCCTCAGACAAATGCCTCCTTACGTCAGCAGCGGGCGACCTCGGAGCGCAGCCCATAAAACATGAACTAGCGCTCCGCGGTCAATCCCTTATGTCTCGTCATCTTGTAGCATCACAGAGACCCGCCGCCCCGCCCGCCCCGCCCCGCCCAGGCCGCACCGGCGGAACAGAAGAGGGGCGCCGAAGAGAGCAGGGTCGCCGGCCCGCTTGCCGATGCGCCTCGTCGCCGCGCGCGTTGCCGGCGCCTGCGGGTGCGCGCTCAGTCAATGCCCGGCGACGCAGCGAGCTCCCGAGGGGCTAGGCGATGCTTCATACAAGGTTTGGTGTGGTGTGATAGGTTTCATCAACGGATTTATGCGTGGTGCATGAAACTTGTTTAATCCTCAGCACCCGCCCCGCCCCGGCCCCGCGCGCCCCGTGCGAACCGTGATCGGCGACGAGCGTTGGCAGGCTCTTGGCTCACCGTGCACACTCTGTCGGCGCTCGGATCAGCGGCCGCCCAACGGACGCGAGGGCGGGGGGCTGGAGGCGCGCGGCGGGCGCGAGGGGGCGCTCCGACAAACTGTGATTAAATCCGCACGGCTATCGTTCTCAGACAGGGATAACTATTTACTTCTTCCTTGCACCCCGCCCGCCCGCCTCCCAGCAACGAAACCCTCGTACCGCGCACCGTGCAGGGACGTGTGTAGAGGCCGAACGATGCCGGCGAGTTCCGTCGGGTGGCCTGCGGCGGCGGCGGTCAGGCTCGCGGGCGGGGCGGGGCCGGTCGGGGGCGGGCGCGGGCGGCAGCCTCAGGGAGCTCTAGGAAGAGACGCTTGTGAGATCAAAGAACCCTCAGCCTAAGCGCGGGTAGCGATTCTTTCGTCCTCGGCAGCTAGTCCCACCCCCCGAAGCGGCGCGCACCACGCGATCGGAGGGCGTCGGTCGAGGCGCGGCGGTAGAGCGGCCTTGCGGGGGCCTGCGGGGCGAGGGTGAGGGGCGGGCGAGGGGGCGGCGGGGGCGCGGGGGGCGTGGAGCCCTCAGACTAAGATCAACCGGTCTCCATCGCTCGCGGCGGCGCTAGGGCGCGCCCGGGGGGCGGCGGCCGCGCCAGCTCAAGCAGACCTCCTCGAGGGCAATCATTGGGCTATCGCGCCCGCCCCCGCCCCCGCCCCCGCCCGCCCCGCACCGTCCGCCCTCCGCGCGTTGCCCCGTCTCGTTGCCGATGCCTCCCCTTGCTCCGTCTGCTCGCAAGGCGCCTTGTCAGACGCGATTGTTGTGCCGGGAGAGAGGGGGCAGGGGGCGCGAGCCGGCTATTGCATCAGAACTGCAAAGCTAATTCCGTTCATGGAGGCCCGAGGGCCCCCATTCAAACAAGAGGTGTCAGATAGCAGAACATCACCGCGACGCCCCCGCCTAACCCCTCTACTCTCGGCACACGCCCCCGCGCACCTCGGCAGGCCGGCTCGGTCGCGCCGCGTCGGCTTCGCATCGCCTCTCAGCGCCGCGCCGGCCCTGCGTCCCGTCGTCAGTTGAAAGGGCGGCCGGCGGCGTGGTCGGGGGGCCCCCGGGCTAGCGGCTAGGGTCGCCTCAGACAAATGCCTCCTTACGTCAGCAGCGGGCGACCTCGGAGCGCAGCCCATAAAACATGAACTAGCGCTCCGCGGTCAATCCCTTATGTCTCGTCATCTTGTAGCATCACAGAGACCCGCCGCCCCGCCCGCCCCGCCCCGCCCAGGCCGCACCGGCGGAACAGAAGAGGGGCGCCGAAGAGAGCAGGGTCGCCGGCCCGCTTGCCGATGCGCCTCGTCGCCGCGCGCGTTGCCGGCGCCTGCGGGTGCGCGCTCAGTCAATGCCCGGCGACGCAGCGAGCTCCCGAGGGGCTAGGCGATGCTTCATACAAGGTTTGGTGTGGTGTGATAGGTTTCATCAACGGATTTATGCGTGGTGCATGAAACTTGTTTAATCCTCAGCACCCGCCCCGCCCCGGCCCCGCGCGCCCCGTGCGAACCGTGATCGGCGACGAGCGTTGGCAGGCTCTTGGCTCACCGTGCACACTCTGTCGGCGCTCGGATCAGCGGCCGCCCAACGGACGCGAGGGGCGGGGGGGCTGGAGGCGCGCGGCGGGCGCGAGGGGGCGCTCCGACAAACTGTGATTAAATCCGCACGGCTATCGTTCTCAGACAGGGATAACTATTTACTTCTTCCTTGCACCCCGCCCGCCCGCCTCCCAGCAACGAAACCCTCGTACCGCGCACCGTGCAGGGACGTGTGTAGAGGCCGAACGACGTAGAGGCCGAACGATGCCGGCGAGTTGCGTCGGGTGGCCTGCGGCGGCGGCGGTCAGGCTCGCGGGCGGGGCGGGGCCGGTCGGGGGCGGGCGCGGGCGGCAGCCTCAGGGAGCTCTAGGAAGAGACGCTTGTGAGATCAAAGAACCCTCAGCCTAAGCGCGGGTAGCGATTCTTTCGTCCTCGGCAGCTAGTCCCACCCCCCGAAGCGGCGCGCACCACGCGAGCGGAGGGCGTCGGTCGAGGCGCGGCGGTAGAGCGGCCTTGCGGGGGCCTGCGGGGCGAGGGTGAGGGGCGGGCGAGGGGGCGGCGGGGGCGCGGGGGGCGTGGAGCCCTCAGACTAAGATCAACCGGTCTCCATCGCTCGCTGCGGCGCTAGGGCGCGCCCGGGGGGCGGCGGCCGCGCCAGCTCAAGCAGACCTCCTCGAGGGCAATCATTGGGCTATCGCGCCCGCCCCCGCCCCCGCCCCCGCCCGCCCCGCACCGTCCGCCCTCGGCGCGTTGCCCCGTCTCGTTGCCGATGCCTCCCCTTGCTCCGTCTGCTCGCAAGGCGCCTTGTCAGACGCGATTGCTGTGCCGGGAGAGAGGGGGCAGGGGGCGCGAGCCGGCTATTGCATCAGAACTGCAAAGCTAATTCCGTTCATGGAGGCCCGAGGGCCCCCATTCAAACAAGAGGTGTCAGATAGCAGAACATCACCGCGACGCCCCCGCCTAACCCCTCTACTCTCGGCACACGCCCCCGCGCACCTCGGCAGGCCGGCTCGGTCGCGCCGCGTCGGCTTCGCATCGCCTCTCAGCGCCGCGCCGGCCCTGCGTCCCGTCGTCAGTTGAAAGGGCGGCCGGCGGCGTGGTCGGAGGGCCCCCCTGCTGGCGGCTAGGGTCGCCTCAGACAAATGCCTCCTTACGTCAGCAGCGGGCGACCTCGGAGCGCAGCCCATAAAACATGAACTAGCGCTCCGCGGTCAATCCCTTATGTCTCGTCATCTTGTAGCATCACAGAGACCCGCCGCCCCGCCCGCCACGCCCCGCCCAGGCCGCACCGGCGGAACAGAAGAGGGGCGCCGAAGAGAGCAGGGCCCCCGCCCGCTTGCCGATGCGCCTCGTCGCCCCGCGCGTTGCCGGCGCCTGCGGGTGCGCGCTCAGTCAATGCCCGGCGACGCAGCGAGCTCCCGAGGGGCTAGGCGATGCTTCATACAAGGTTTGGTGTGGTGTGATAGGTTTCATCAACGGATTTATGCGTGGTGCATGAAACTTGTTTAATCCTCAGCACCCGCCCCGCCCCGGCCCCGCGCGCCCCGTGCGAACCGTGATCGGCGACGAGCGTTGGCAGGCTCTTGGCTCACCGTGCACACTCTGTCGGCGCTCGGATCAGCGGCCGCCCAACGGACGCGAGGGGCGGGGGGGCTGGAGGCGCGCGGCGGGCGCGAGGGGGCGCTCCGACAAACTGTGATTAAATCCGCACGGCTATCGTTCTCAGACAGGGATAACTATTTACTTCTTCCTTGCACCCCGCCCGCCCGCCTCCCAGCAACGAAACCCTCGTACCGCGCACCGTGCAGGGACGTGTGTAGAGGCCGAACGATGTAGAGGCCGAACGATGCCGGCGAGTTCCGTCGGGTGGCCTGCGGCGGCGGCGGTCAGGCTCGCGGGCGGGGCGGGGCCGGTCGGGGGCGGACGCGGGCGGCAGCCTCAGGGAGCTCTAGGAAGAGACGCTAGTGAGATCAAAGAACCCTCAGCCTAAGCGCGGGTAGCGATTCTTTCGTCCTCGGCAGCTAGTCCCACCCCCCAAAGCGGCGCGCACCATGAGTGTGTGCATGGCTTATGGGAGACGGCGAAGACATGTTCGCCGCCTGCTTGACACGTCACGTTATACAACCAACGCAAGCTCTTCAGACATGAGAGATAGCGGGTAAGGGTCTGTGGGAAGAGGGCACTACAGGGGCCCAGCAGAGGGGCGCCCCGCCGAAGGTCCTGATGAGCCCAGCCTCCCTTCATTGTGGCACACTTCGGCACCCGGCCGTCAGGGAGAATCAGGCTCGGGTAATTTGTGTGTGCAGAGAAACGAGGAGAGGAAAACGGGGGAAGAACGCTGAATGAGGGGCGAATTCAAAGCGCTTGCTCAGCAATGGTGCAATTGGTGTCAGCGCCCGAGGGCGATCCATAAGACTAATCATAAAACCATCACAGCGAAGCGCTCCTCTAAACTAACACCAAAAGCCGCTCACGAAAAATTGATGGGCACAACATACCATCGCGCGGCAGAAGCTTGTCAGGATGGATGGAGGAGTCTTATTCGACCAATGCAGGCATTTGTCGCATGCCTGCGTACTCCGGCGATCAGCCACGGCAGCGATTACTATTTGAACCACCAGACCACTCGCGAGTGGCGGTTTAGCATGTAAGAGGAACGCACCGCATGATGTCTCAGCGAAGTCGGGCTCTGCTGCAAGGTTGAAGACGATGCAGATGCCGCGAACGGGCCTCATGATCGCGAGCGAGGCCAGGCGAGGGAGCGGCACGCGAGCGAGAGCAAATTTGGGCCCAAACTGCGTTTCGAAGGCATGTCAGAACGATCGGAAGAGCTGGGATCGCGTGGGCTCGGAGCCGACCGCGCACCGGCAGACCGCGGAATCGGCGCAGTAGGATGGCAAGTAGCGATGCAAAAAGCTCAGCATCTTCGCCGCGGGCGGCCGGGCGCGAACATCGCGCGAGTGTGAAAGACGATCGCGTTTTTCGGGTACGAGAGTGAAGAGTCCCGGGTACAGACGCAGAGTCGTTCAAGCGAAGCTGCGAAGCGCCTGCAATGACTGGCATGTTGGATAAGTTGCGCTCCGTGCGCCGGCGCGCAAAGCAGCAGGTTGGTTAACAACCGCCGCGCGAACTAGTTGTCCGAGCGCGCACCCGCCGTGCTCACGCCCCCGGGTGCAGGTGCTCCAGAAGATCGGTCGTGCCGAAGTGACCCATGACCCGGTCTTCGAGGCGCGCTCATAGTCGCGCTAGCCCGCCCTTCTCGAACGTTGCTCATTTGAGACCTCGCCGCAGGAGCTCATTGAGAAGTACTCGGTCATCGAGCGGTCGATGACAAAGATCTATCGCGACTTGAAACAGTACACCGAGGCCGCAAAGGGTGCCTCCGACGCTACGCGGCCTGCCCTGCCCCGCTCATTTACGCTCGGCAGCATTCGTGTCCGCCTCTGCGGCGCTCTCCGAGTCGATGGCGGGCTTCTACGACCAACAGGCTCGGCTGCGGGGGGCGGCAACCGAGTTCGCGTCGCTCAGCAGCGATGTCGATTCGAACACGCGTGTCGCTTTCGTGCGCCTCCCGCGCGCCTCCCGCGCCATGCCCCTGGGGCGGCCGCGAGCTTAATGTCGTCCGCAGGAGCAAGCTATCTCACACTCTGTGATGGGGCCGATCCAGGAGCTTCTCTCGAAGCTGCCGCAGCTGAAGGCGAGCGGGGCGGCGGCCCAGGGCGCGCTCGGCCTGACATTCTCCACAGAAAGACGTGGAGAAGCGCGAGGAGCTGCTGCTGGACTACGACAGCTACCGGCGGAAGGTCCGGGCCCTCCGCGAGAACTCCAAGGCCGATCCGTCCGAGCTCAAGGAGGTGCGCGCGGGCCTGCGCAACCTGCGCTTCGCGCCGCGGCCCGTGCGCGCGTGCTCAGATCGCGCGAGCAGAAGGAGAGCAAGCTGGAGGCTGCCGCGAGCCGGTATGCCGAGTTCAACGAGAAGCTCACCGTGCAGCTTGCGACCCTCGACGACCACCGCGCCGATCTCATCGACGCGCCCTTCGTGAACGTCCGCGTCTCTTTTCCCTTCCTTTTAAGGGGCCTCTGACGAACCGGCCGCCGCGCAGCTGCTCTCCGCGCACTCGCGCTTCGTGCAGGGCGTCGCCTCCACCGCCGGCCCGCTCCAGCGGCACGTGGCAGAGAACGCCGGTCACACGCCCTTCTCCTGGGAGACCCTCTCCAGCCTCGTCGCGCAGCAGGAGGCCGGTGCGCCGCGCCGCGCCTGCCGTGCCACGCCTCTCGCCGCGCGCCTCACGCGCGGCCTGCCTACAGACATGCAGCGCGAGCGGGAGGAGTCCGTGGCCGCGGCGGCGGCTGCGGCGGCGAAGGCGCCCGTGCAGGCGGCGCCGGCCGCGTCGTACGCGCCCCCGGCGGAGCCGGCCCCCGCCTTCGACTCGCCCAAGTACGCTGCCAAGCAGCCCGAGTTCGAGCCCGAGCCCGAGCCCATCCGCGAGCCCGAGCCCATCCGCGAGCCCGAGCCGATCCGTGAGCCCGAGCCCGAGCCGATCCGTGAGCCGGAGCCGGAGCCAGTCCGCGCGCCCGAGCCCGAGCCGGTCCGTGAGCCGGAGCCGGCGCCCGCCGCCCCGCCGCGGCTGCCGCCCCGCCGCGGCCGCCGCCCCGCCGCGGCCGCCTCGGCCGCCGCGGGCCCGCTGGCGAAGGGCCTGTACCCGTACGCGGGGCAGGACGAGACTGAGCTGAGCTTCGACGCCGGCGACATCATCGTCATCCTCGACCAGGACGCCTCCGGCTGGTGGAAGGGTGCGCCCCGCCTCCCTGCCCACGCCCCACTCTCCCCCACCTGCCGCCCGAACCTGAGAGCCGCCCCCTCCCGCCCCGCCCCGGCCGGCAGGCGAGCTCAAGGGCAAGTCCGGCCTCTTCCCCTCGAACTACGTCGAGCTTCTCGCCGAGTCCCCCGCCCGGCCCCGCCGCCGTCAGCCCCCCTCCCCCTTTCCGCCCGCCTTCGCCGCCGGCGCCCGACCGACCGAGGCACCCCGCAGGCCGCCCCGAGCCGGCGCCCGCCGCCGCCCCGCCGCGCCCGCCGCCGCCGCAGCCGCCGCCGAGGAGGCGAAGGTGCGCCTCAAGCTCGCCGCGGCGGCCGGCGGCGGCGGTCGAGCGACGGGGCGGTGGGCGCAGGGGGAGAAGTGTGAGGCGCTGTTCCCCTACGAAGGCCAGGACCCCTCGGAGCTCTCCTTTGAGGCCGGCGAGGTGCTCCCCCCACGCCCCGCCCCTCGTCCCCCTCCCTCCCTCCTCGTTCCCGACCAGCGCGCCCACGCGCGCCCCGCCCCGCCCCAGATCATCAACGTGACGAACAAGGACCCCAGGCGAGCGCTTCGTCCTGGGCTTGGCACGCCTCGCACCGCCCCTGACCTTCCCGCAGCGGCTGGTGGCAGGGCGAGGTGAACGGCCGCAGCGGCCTCTTCCCGTCCAACTACGTCAAGGAGCTGTGAGCGGCGGGCCCCGCCTCCACAGCCGGCGCAGGGCGGGCCGCCGGGCCCCTCGCAGTGAATTTAAGACGATGATTTCGTGTTCTAGTTGCTCGTGTTCGGGGGCTGGCGAGCCTGCACTGCTTCTCCTACCTTGCGTCCAAATTGAGAGATCTGCGAGTGCAAAACTGCCTGAGATCACCTTGCAATTGGACGCAAATACAGGCTGAATTCGAAGACAGCGCTACAGCGAGATGGATCTCACTAGAATCGGACCACGCTATCGATATCCATATGCATCTCAGCCTGCCGGCCGCGGCGCCATCGATATCCATCGAGGCCGCCGCGGCGCTGAGCAGCGCCGGCCCGCATGATCAGCGGCTGCAGCTGCTAGCACTGGCGCTCATTGATCAGCGGCTGCATCATCCTGCAGGCTGCAGCTGCAGCTGCATGTGCAGGGCCTTAAAGCTTGCAATTGCACATGCATATATGCACACGCGCGCGCGTACAATTTCGACGACGGCCGGGCCGGGTGAAATCGTACGCGTAATGATGAGCGATTGACTTCGACTAGTACTTATCCTTTAATTTATCCTCGTGTGCGGGGGTACACTGACCTGGCTGGCAGCTTGCGCCGATATCGATGCCGCCCAGGAAGAGGAGGGCCAATTCGTGCGCTCTTGAAGCACTGGAGATTGTGGAGGACTCGTGCGGAAGCGGCCGCTGGGCCGTCGCGCAGCTTGCAGCGAACGAGACGATTGAGGATGCCTTCGCAGCGGACGAGGACGCGTCGAGATCTAGCCCTGCCGGGCCCTCACACGTCTGGGCAGTCTTCGATGGGTGCGCTTCTTGCCTGGACGCGCCTCCGTAGCCGGCGGACGCCCTGCCCGTCAGCGAAATCACGCGCCAACGTGCCTCTCACACCCGCCCTGCAGGCACGGCGGCACCTCTGTGGCTTCTTTCTTGAAGAAAAACCTCCTTGGGATTGTCAGGAAGCACCTGGATTCCCCGGAGGGGATCAAAAGTCCAGAAGCCGCGCTCTCAGCGGCCTTCTTGGAAGCGGATAGGTGCGTCGTCCTGTCGGATGCGCGCGCATGCAAGAAGACTGCTCGCCCATCACATAACTGCCCTGCCGCAGTTTGTATCTGGAGGAGCACGTCCACAGGAAGGTCAGCGCACGAGCAACCAAACTCTCTGGTCAATACAGTCTAATTGCCTGACTCGCTCTCTGCGTAGATCAAGGAACTCGTAGAGAAGTCCGCAGGAACGCCGCCGGGCCCAGCAATCCTGGACGTTATCGGTGTCGGATCATGCGGACTCGTGCGCCGTGCCCTGCCCGCGCACCGGTTCCGCTTCTGATAGGTTCTGCAGTTGGCATTGCTACGGGGTGACAAGCTCTACGTGGCGAACGCGGGCGACTCTAGGGCGGTTCTGGGGCGAAGAGACCCCCACGACCGCAGCAAGTACACGTGCGAGGTGCTCTCGAACGACCACAACACCCGCTCCAGAGAGGAGATCGCCGCGGTCATAAAGCGCTCCGGTGCGCCCCGGCACTCGCGGGCGCGCGTTACCGCCGCGCCGGCGCTGAATTGGGTCGGCACGCGCAGGCGACGCGGGCGCGGTGCTGTCGACAGTGACGAACGAGCCGGTGATGCCCGATGAGGCGAGCATCGCAGAGGAGGGGACGCTGCGCGTGAGGGGGACGCTCCTCGTGACTCGCGCCTTCGGGGACGCGTACCTCAAGGCCGGCCTGGCGGAGCTCGTGCCCGAGGCGCTGCGGAGGAGCGTGCCCGAGCGCTCGTACATCAGCGCCGAGCCGGAGGTGCGGTGCGCGACGGTGCGGCCCGGCGACTTCTTCGTGCTCGCCTCGGACGGGCTCTACGAGGAGCTCTCCAACGACGAGGTCGTCCGCATCGTCGCCGACTGCGTCCCCTGGGCCCCCCCGCCCCCCCGCAGCGCCGGCCGCGAGCGCGAGCGCCCGGGCGAGGAAGCCGCCGGGCGGCGGCACGGCGCGGCGGCGGCGGCGGCGCGCCTCGTAGAGAAGTGCATCGAGACGGCGGCGGACGGGATCGGGCTGAGCCTGAGCATGGTCGGGCAGCTGCCCCCGGGCCCCGCCCGCCGTATGATCCACGACGACGTCACCGCCGCCGTCGTCTTCTGCTCCCCCTTCCTCCCCGGCAACCACGAGGAGGGCGGCAGCCCGCGCGCCTACCCCATGCCCCTCGCCGAGTCCGCCCCCGCCCCGCCCAGCGGCCCCCAGCTCCAGCAGGCCCCCACCCCCCTCCTCGGTCCACCCCCGGCCCGCTCGCCCGTCCCATCCCCCGACCGCGAGCTGAGCGAGGGAGACCCTGGCGAGGCGCGGCGGCGGCCCTCCACCGGCCTATCGGGGGCACGTCCCCGCGAGCCTTCACCGGCCGCGCCGCCTCGCTCCCGAAGCGCGCCCGCGGTGACGGCGGCTCCGAGGAGGGGCCGGGGCCGGGGCCCGCCGAGGGCAGCAGCCCGAGCGACGGCGGCGCGGCGGAGGCGCCCTCCGGGGGCGGCGCATCCCGCCGCAAGGGCGCCCCGAAGCGCCGCGACTTTTGACACGCATGCCACGCTCTTGGCTATAGTAGCAGTAGGGTGGCCTCCGCGGCCGTGCAGTTTTCAGATGCATCCGCAACCGTTAGCTTCCGCTCAAGCTTCGTGGATCTGTCAGGGCAATCCTAGACAGGTATGACTCCCGAGTTGTGCAGGTATTCGAGTGCGGGGAAGTAGTGCCCCGCGTGTGCATCCACCCATCGATTTGATGCGTTTAGTCAGTGCATTTGATCGTGACACATGATGTTCGCTTATCTGAATGGATGATCAGTGAAAATCAAAGCGCATGCGCATGCCAATTGCGCATGCGCCGGCCCAGGCCGTGACGGGTGCCGGCGAGAGGCCCTGAGCCTGGGCCTGAGGCCTGGGCCCGGGCATTGGCTTGGATGCGGATCATCGGATTCAATGATTCCGGGCCGGATCATCATGGCATCGATATCGGATCATCGGATTGATCGATATCATGACTCAGTGATATTCCGGATCCCGAGTCGGACGTCCCGAGTCCGACGGTCGCGATGGATATCGATATCGGACGTCCGACGGTCTGAATTCGAATCAAATCCCTGCGCATGCTGATGAGCGTTGCCGTGAGACTAAATGCTCATGCCGCTGTGCTCCCAACTTGCGATTGCGAATTGCACTGCGGCAATTGACAAGTTCCAATCACGCCGCGGCGCAGGGCAGAAGAGGGCGGCCAAGGGCCCACGAGCGCCGGGCGGCGGGCATGGTGCGGCGAGCACTGGCTGGGCCCAGTGGGTCGCCGAGTCGGACGTTAGAATTATCGGATAGGTTCAATTGAAAGAAATAGCCACGAAGTCCATAAGATAACCAACTACTAGAACTATTACAACATACTAACGAGAAGGCACTAAACGATAGGCGATTAAGCTAGGCAGTTACGTATTAGATAGAGGGAGGGTGCGTCAGCCCGGGGCGTCGGCGACCGACCCCGGCAGCGCCTCGAGCTCGGCCCCGCCCGGCTCGGGCGGGCCGCCGCGCGGCGGGGGCCGCCGGGCCTCGCTGGCGCGCAGGCCGCCGCTGGGGCGGGCGCGGGCCGCTGCGGCCGACGGCCCGGGCTCCGGGACCGACTCTGCGGCCGGGGCCTCCTCCTCGGGAGGGGCGACGACGACGCCGGTCATGCGGACGGCCGGGGGCGGGGAGGGCGAGCGCGAGTGGGGCGCGCGCGCGGGGCTCGGATCGCGGATGAGGCCCCGTGCGGCGCGCCCGGCGACGAAGTCGGGCCGCTCCTCGTCCGTCTGCGGGCTCTGCTTCTCCTTCGACTGGACCGCCCCCGGCAGGCTCTCCTCCACCTCGATCGTCGGCTGCCTCCGCACCTGCCGTCCCGCCCGCCCCCGTCAGCGCGGGGCGCGGGGCGCGGCGGGGCCGGCGAGGGCGGGCACCTGGCTGATGCGGGTGCGGGCGTTGGCGAGGGCGCCGGCGACGAGGCTGCGGCCGGCGGCGACGGCGTTGGCGACGCTGCCCATGCTGACCACCCGCCTGAAGAGCGGCTGGACGTGCGAGGGCGAGGGCGGCCGCGGCCCTTGCACGTCCGTGAAGGCCCGCGGGTTCGCCGCCCGCAGGCTCGCCGCCGCCGTCAGCGGCAGGATCGGGCCCGCCCCGCCCACCGGCACCGACGAGGCCGGCGCGATCGTCGCGAGGGGCCTCCGCCGCCGCCGCACCTGCGCCGTCCCCGCATGAGCCCTGGGGAAGAGAGGGGCGGGGCGGGAGGGGCGCACGGCCCACTGGGTGGCCCCGGCCTCCCGGTCGTCCTTCCTCCGCTTGCGGCGGATCTCGCGCCCGCGGTACGCGAAGGTGAGGAGCAGCACGAGGACCTGGAAGGTCAGCGCCGCCGCGTGCGCCACGAACGAGCTGCGCTGCGAGCTCGGGGCGCTTCGCGGGGGAAGCCGGCGGGAAGCAGGGCGGACCTCGTGACGGTCCCCTGGTACTGCATGGCGATGTTCGCGTAGTAGTACAGCGTGAACTGGGGCGGACGTGAGCGGGCGGGCGGGCGGGCGAGCGGGCAGTGCGGCGCCCCGGCGGCGCCGGCGGACCTGCGGGACGGCGCAGAGGGTCCGGACGGTGTCGATAGAGACGCCGAGCCGGCTCACGCCCGAGCCGTTCCGCAGCACTGCGGCGCCCTTCGGGAACGGCCGCGCGGCGGGGCGAAGGGGCCCGCACCCATGATGACGATGAGCTGGATGAGGTAGCCCGCCGCCACGGCCACGGTGGGGTACAGGCCCACGTAGGGGTACACCCACTCGTAATCCGTGAACTCGACTCCCTGGGACGGTGGAGGAGGGCCCTCAGCGCCCCCGAGAAAGGAAGGGAAAGGAAGGGCGCCGGGAGGAGGGAGGGGGGAGGGGCGCACGATCATCAGGCAGTAAATGCCGCTGGAGAGGCACGCGGCAGAGAGCACGATGTACAGGGGCGCGAGCTTTATCCTGCCCTTGGACAGCGAGCTGCGCGCCGCGCCCTCGTCAGCCCCCCACCAGAAGGCAGGGGAGCGGCGGGCGGGACCTGTCGTAGATGAAGTACTGCCGGAGAATGAAGATGCAGTTGATCATGAAGAAGATCGTCATGAAGAGCTCGTAGAAGCCGGCGGCGTTCGCCCACGGGAACCGCCTCATGTACATCTTGTTGGGGGATCCCCAACGGTCAGTGCACGAGCCCGTGGACCCCTGCAAGCGTGCAAGGGCACGTACAAGCTGCATGATCGACGTGCACCGGCCCGTGAGCCATATGGCGATCATAACCATGCTCAGGCCGCTGGTCGTCTGTCTCTTCCTGTTCAGCATAGCTGCCGGCGGCGTAAGCCGCGCCGCTGCGGAAGGGCACAAGGAGGCCAAGGAGGCAAAAGAAGGCCAAGGAACGAAAGGCCAAGGAAGGCAAAGGAAGGAGGCAAGGAGGGGCGAAAGGAGGCCAAAGCGCACCCTGCGGGATGAGGAAGACGCATCCGCAGGCGATTTGCAAGAACCAGAACACCGACGCGACCCACTGCAGGAAGGCCCGCACATTAGCTATGCGCGCGGGGACGCAGGGCGGAAGGGGCCGACTTCCAGGCCGGTTCTTGGGTTGTCTATCGACATAGCTGGATCCTCGCTCGCCGGCTCGGGGCCGGCGAGATGCTATTGATAACAAGTTCCGCTTGATCTCCTTGCCTCCATCCGCAAGGCCGTAAGCGGCGACGCTGTAGGCGCGCCGACCTCCTTGCTCCACTGATGCGCGCTTGCCGCGATAGGCCGGTAACGTAAAGGCTGGTATGCTAAGCAGATGCGCTCTGTTGCGAGCCTGGAGCTACTTCCAGGCCGCGATCCGACCTAGGGCGTGCTGGCACAGGCGGAAAGGTGCAGCGCGGATCAAGCAGTTTGAGAACAACGGAGAGAATCTACGCGGGAGCTGGCTCTAAGATCCCACGTGCACACCAGCCGCTCCGACCGAACGTTGCCGGCCAGTACAAATCGGGCACGTGCGAAGCTGATGTCGCAGAAACGATGTGGCAGATAGATGCAATACCGGAGGTAGTGCTGAGACGCCGAAGCACCTTTGCTGGCGCTATAGGGCGCTTTGACTCGCCAAAAAGGACAATGCCGGAGTAGAACCCGCGACCGTACGCGTGCAGCTTGATCGCGAGCCGTGGCCGGATCCGGATGCGCATGCATGCTGGCATGCTGGGAAGAGTGCGGTTTTCATAATACGAGCATAAAGAAATACATCATCACGGTAAGAAAAAGGAATGGAGAGGCGGATGCAGGCAACATCTCGATAAGCTCTGGCCACATGGTGATAAACCCTCTCGCAAAAGAAAAGCAAAGGAAAAAAACGGTACGGCACGCCTGGCGAGGCCTACGAGCAGCAGTTTACAGGTTGCTCGAGTTGGGCAACAGTCGCGAGGACGGGCCGGCTGGTCAGCTCATGGAGTAGCCGCGGCGGTGGAACGACTTCACTGGAGAAGCCGCCAGCGAGCTCGACGAGCTGCTGGCGCTCGACTCCTCCGCGGCCGGGGGGGCGAGGCCGCCGCCCGCCGCTGGCGCCGGGGAGACGGGCGCCGGGCTCGTGGTGGCCGTCGGACGGGGCAGAATAAGGAACGGAGGCGGGATGGGTGTCGAGGAGGGCGAGGAGGCCCCGAGGATCTCGCGCAGGCGGCGCTGGCGCTCGCTGTTCCGGCGCTCGAGCTCCATCTGCTGCTGCTGCACGATCGCCGCCAGCTGGTCCTTCTCGGGAGCCACCTGCGCGCACCGCGTCAGCGCCGCAGCGGCAGTCAGAAAGAGATCGGCGCCGGCACCTTGCACATGTAGCTGGTCATCTCGTCGCTGCCCTCGTCCACGCGCGACAGCTCGCACTCCGATTGCACGCGCCGCATGCCGGGGCTCGACAGCCCCGGAGGGGCGCCCGACCGCCGCAGGATCTGCACCTGCCCCGGCGCGGCCGGCGCCGAGAGTGCCGCGGATGCGGGTGCGGGTGCCGCCGTCGCCGCCGGCACGGGCGGCGCCGGCGCCGGCTTCACGGCGGGCGAGGGGAGGGGGGAGGCGGACTCGCCACCGGAGCCGGCCGAGGTGGAGGTCGAGGCAGAGGAGGCGGAGGCAAGCGAGGGTAGCGAGGCGCCGGAGACGGTGGAGGAAGAGGAGCCGCTGCGCGCCAGAGGCGAGGACGCGTTCGACGTCGGCATCGGCGCGGCGGACAGCGTGGGTGACAGCGTCGCGGCCGGCTGCGGCTGCGGCTGCGGCGGCTGCTGCTCCGCGGGCTGCACGGCGCGCGCAGCGACGCCGGGAGCCGAAGCCGCGGCAGGCTGCACGGAGGACGAAGAAAGGAATGGGTTAAGGGAGCCTCGGCGGTCACCCTCGGTGGGGGTCTGGGCAGGCTGCGCCTCCGGGGCCGGGACGGGCGCCAAGGCGGGCGAGGCGGCCGGCGCGGGATTCGCCGCCGGGGCAGTGGCGGGCGCAGATGCTGCTGGAGCAGGCTGCTCCGGCACGGGAGGGGCGTCCGACTCGCTCTCGAGGGAGAAGCCCTGGCGGATCAAATCCGCGATTGAGAGGTTCGAGTGGAGAGCCTGCCGGGGAGACATCTTGCAGCCGACCGGCGGCGTCTGCGGCGGCGGCGCTTGCTCGGAGGCCTTCATGGGGAACTGGTGGGAGATGGCCGCGAAGTAGGCGATCTCCGCCCACTGCACGAGCTGCGGCGGGAAGATGCCCCACGGCGGCGGAAGGCCGAGAAGTCCGTCGAACATCGGTGGGGGAAGACCGAACGCCGCGCGCATCGCCGGCGCGAAGGGCGGCGGCTTCGACGTGCAATCCGCAACCGGCGGGCCGCCAGTGGCCGCGGCGATGGACGCAGCTGCGGCCATCACCTTCTGCGTGAAGTATGGAGGCGGCTCGCTGGCGATCCGCCTGTGCTGCGCCTTCAAGCGGTTCTTCTGGGGCGTGTTCGGGTCGCTTCCCGCCTCCGAGGACGCCGAGGACGAGGGTCCATTTTCCTGGGCCGGTCCCTGCTGCGGATCTCCGAACATCACCTCCTTGCGAAACTCGCAAGATGCGTGGCACTCCAGAATAGAAGAGCTCAGGTTGTGCAGGACGGCGGCCGCCGGGATCGGGGGCGGTGCGGGCTGTGCAAAGGCGGTCAGGCGCGATCATCTTGTTGCGCGCGAAGGATTGAACAACTTACCATGATTGCATTGCCAGCGGCCGCGAAAAGGGTCTCTAAGCTGACTTGCCGCCAATTCGCCGCCGGGTTTTCAAAGGACTGTGTCTTCTTATGTTTGTTTGGGTTGGACAGAGCTGCGTGATCGAAGCAGCGCTCCAGCGGCGCCACTGAAGCGACCTGCGCACACGCGAGCGCATCGGCGATGGCGCGTCGGGGGCGGCAGGGGCAAATCCAACCTCTGTCATCGTCTTGATCCGAATCCGAGCGAGGGGCAGGCGGCCAGATGTGCCGGCCGATGTGAAGGCGCGCGCCGAGGGGGCCCGGCAACCTGCGGAGGGGAGACCGTCAACGCTAAAGGGAAACAACAAGTGATACAAGACGGGGTCGCTGGTGGAAGCGGCACGGCGCAACGGACCTTGCCACGGGATGCGGGTTTCAAAAGACCGGGGCTGACCTGCGGTCAACGCCTGACAGGTGTTCGCTAGTATCGCCGGAAATTACAGCCGGTGTTGTGGCGGACGCGCTGGCGTTGAAGCGCAACGGCCGGACTCCGAAGATCAGGCGCGCTCAAGCTGTGCGCTCCGGTGAGCCTGTACCCTGACGGCGTTCACCCCCCGGCTATTTCAGACTTCACTACGTATACGTGCATGCAATATTGCAAATTGATTGCGCATGCTTGCTGGATGCATATGTATGCGCCGGACAGCGGATGTGTGCTTTCTTGCATATGATGTATCGTATCACGTGCGCTCCGGGCTCCATTCGAAAACTTACAAGCTTGAAGTTTGAAATCTAGTCTGCCAAACGGAATTGAAGGCACACAAGGAGCTGGCGCTACCGGGTGCCGAGGCGGGGCAGGGTCGTGGAGAGGCTCCCCGTGGCCCCCCTCGAGCTCCCCGTGGCCCCCCTCGAGCTCCCCGCGGCGCGCGCCGTCGCCGCCAGCGTCCGCGTCCGCGAACTGCATGCACGGCCGCCTCAGACGATGCCCATACACTCAAGCGCTCAGGCGGGGCGCACGCGGCGGCGAGCGTCTCTCGCAGCATGTCGTTGTCAAGCGCCTGCGCCTCGATCCTGTGCACGTGCTCCAAGCCCTGCCGCCCCGCCCGGGCGTCGGCCTCGGCGTTTCCGAGGGCGAGGGCGAGGCGTGGAGAGCCCACCTGCCGTATGCTCGCGACGCGCTTCTCCAACCTGCGGGGCGGGCGGCCCCGGCGTCAGGCCGCGTTCTAAGAGACAGCGGGGGAGGGGGGGCGAGGGAGAGGGGGGTGGGCCGCCGGCGGGGACGGGTCGCACTGCTCCAGGGCCCAATCCCGCTCCTGGACAACCTGCAGGGGCGCCGGGTACGGGTCGGCCGTCGGAGAGAGCGAAGGGAATTGCGGGGCGGCGGCTGCACCTTCTTCCTTAGGGTGAGGTTTCGCCGCAGCATGTTCTTCTGCTCGTCCTCGTGCTTTTTGTCCAGGTTCCTGCGCCGCCGGGCCTGAGAAGGGGCCTGCGCGACGGCGCGCGGGCGGAGGCGCGCGCGCCTCCAGAAGCGCTCGATCTGGCCTTTGTCGCGCGCCTCGTGCTTTGCGCCCTCGGCCTCCATGGCCAGCTCGAGGCGCCGGCGGACCTCCTTGGCCTCCCCGTAGTAGTGCTGGTCCGCCAGCTTCTTCTCCAGGTCGATCATCGCCAGGATCTGCGGTGACCACCTGCGCAACGCGCGTCGGCGGCGGCGGCGGCCCGCGCGGCCGCGACTTGGGCGGCGCACTTGGGCGGGCCAATCCTCCGGGACCCCACTGTCCGCTCGGCCTCCGCGCGCTCTCGCGCTTGCGACTCCTGCGGGGCGCCGCGTGAAGCGCCGAGCCCCCCGCGCGAATGCGGGCGGCGCGCCTTAAGCTCCTCCAGGCGCTGCTCGCACTGCATCTCGAATTCCCGGAACTTCTCGGCCCACTCGGCCTGGAACGTCTGCCGCAGCTGCGCCTCGTCGCGCTCCACGCGCTTCTTCTCCCTCTCCTGCCGCGCGAGGCCGTCCTCCTTCGTGGCCACCTTCACCGTCGTCCGCAGCTCCGCCGCCTGATGTCGCAGCGCCGCCGCGTCGTCTGCGAGGACAAAGTTCGGCGCGGGCATTGAGAAGCACGACCGGATCATCCGCAGACCGTACTGGCCGACGAGCACGCTGCAGGAAGGCCAGCGGGTCAGCGCGCAAGGGGGATGTGCAAGGGGCAGTACCGAGCCGGCGCACCGCTTCACACGCTGAAGTTCGAGGGTTTTCTGTGGGTTCCTGCGTTAGCTCTCTGTGATTTAGCTCTTAGCGCTTAGCTTTGCGTACCAACTTCGACGAGAGATCAAACTCTTCAGCGAGGTCGTTGAGCCTTGGCCTCCTTGGAATTTGCGTAGACGTAATTGAGCCCGCAAGCGTGCCCACGGACGCTCGCCTGCCGAGCCCCATGTTGGGCTCCTTGGCTTTTTTCAGGTGGGGTGTGTAGTGCGCTGCAGGTGCGTTGCCGTAGTGTCGTAGAGGATATGGCAGTGGGAAGTGCTCGGTGTGACGACGACGGTGGCGTCGGTGGGCTGAAGAGGGGTACAGCGCACGAGAAGCGATCGGCGTGTTGGGGCGCGCATGGCAGTCGTGCGGGGCACTCTCTCGACGGGCGGGGAGTCGCTGGAGTTTGCCTCGACGCCCGCCGAGCCTTTGCCGGCCGCGCACAAGGAGGCCATGGCGGCTGTTGTTGCAGGCTGCTCCGAGATCCGGGACGCGACGATGAAGAAGCTGGAGGCGATGCTCGCCTCGCAGCGGGCGGCGACGAACGCTGCGGGCGTCGAAGGTACGATTGACATGGGGCGAGCTAGGTCCGGGCCGCAGCGCTTAGGCCGGGCCGCGCAGTCGACGAAGAGCTGTTCGGCGAGGAGCGCGAAGAAGATTGAACGCCCTGCCTTCGCAGACAAGAAGCTGGAGCAGAACTTCGGCGAGGAGAACGAGGAGAGCGACGGCGAGACGAAGAAGCGGCCCCAGCCGCAGAAGGGGCGGAAGGGCGGCCAGCCGGCCCCCCAGCAGCAGAAGTCGAAGAAGCAGCGGCAGGAATGACCTCCTCCGCGGTGCCCGGGCGTGCAGCGGCCGCCCGCCCCGGACACTCTTAGCTAGGAGACGCTAGCGTAGCACAGCGTACATGTTATAGGCAGGGATCGAATTCAGAGAGAGGTACACATGCAGGCGCGCCGCTACCACGGCGCGATGGGGCCGCCGCCCCCCTCCTCCGCTTCTTCGTCCTCCTCCTCTGCCTCTGCCTGCTCGCCCTCTTCGTCCTCTTCGTCACCCTCCTGGCCGGGATGGTCCCCCTCGGAGCCCTCCTCGTCCTCCTCCTCATCATCCTCCTCCTCGTCTTCTTCTTCCGGGCCGGGTGGGAGGGGCGGGACGGGCCCGCCGGCGAGCATGAAGTCCGGCTGCTCGTGCCGCATCTTCGACACGAAGCGCGTGTACGGCATCGCCCGCCGCACCGCATCCACCTGCCCGGCCCGCGCGCCCGTCACTATCTATCAAAGGGGCGCGGTGGGAAAGACGGGGGTAGGAACGGGCCTGGGCGGCCCAGCCGCGGGTGGCATCGCTCTCGGTCCAGCCGTACACTAGCCGCTTGAGGCGGCGGCACGCGACGAGGGGCGCGTGCCCGGCCCCCGTGAGGCCCCTGCGCCGGGCGGGGCGGGGTCACGGGGCGGGCAGAGAAGCGGGGAGGCAGCGCGGCCGGGGCCGCACGTGCAGAAGGCGACGGAGAGGGACTCGAGGGGCGAGGGGGCGATAGCCGCGCACAGCGCCGGCATCCTGCGGGGCGTCAGGCGGAGGGTACGGGGGGCCCGGGGGGGAGAGGGAGTGGGGCACAGGGAGTCCGGGAGGAAGCACTGGCCGAGGTCGAGGGCGGTGAGGCGGGAGAGGACGGGTAGGCGGGCGGCCTCGCGGGGGCCCAGGGCGGCCCCCATGAGCGAGAGCCGCCGCAGCGCGGGGAGCGGCGGGAGCTCCGCCATCTCCACTGAGAGGAGGCGCCGCTCCGCTGGCGCGTCGGGCGCCGCGGCGGGGGCGCCCGGCGGGGCGGCCGCGGGGGCCGGGGTTGGCGGCGCGGGGGCGGCGAGGGCCTGCTGCTGCTGCTGCTGCTGCTGCTGCTGCTGCTGCTGCTGCTGCTGCTGCTGCTGCTGCTGCTGTGGCGGAGCCGGCGCTGGCTGCGGCGGGACGAGGGTAAGCGGGGTCGGGGCGGGGCGGGGCGGGGCGGGCTGGGATGTGTGCACGGGGGCGGCCGGCTCGGGCTCGGGCTCGGGCTCCGGGGCCGGGGAGGTGTCCGTGACGATGAAGAGATCCGCAAGGGCGGGGAGCTGGCCCAGCAGCTCCCACACCTGCGCCCCGGCCCGCTCAGCTCGGACCGCGGGGGGGCCGCCGGCGCAGCGCCCGCCTGCTCCTTGGAGACGGAGGGGTGGAGCGGGTAGATGGCGAGGACGCGGCAGTGCGGCGCGGCGGCGGCGGCGGCGGCGCGGAGCACGGCGGCGTCGGCGCCGTAGCAGAGGGCGAGCTCCTTCAGGCGGAGCGGCGGCAGCCGCGCGTCCTCCTTCTTCGCGGCGAGCCGGGGGGCGACCCAGTCGCGCAGGAGCCTCTCCGCGTCCCGCGGCGCCACGTCCCTCATGTCCAGGCTGCCGGGCGCCGTGAGGGCGGAAAGGGGCGCCGGCGTGGGCGCGGGCGCGGGCGCCTGGTGAGGTTCTCGAAGAGGCCCAGGGAGGAGGCGAAGGCGAGGTAGTCCGTCTCGGGCCGCATGATCAGGTCCTCGAGGCCTGTCGCAGCAGGAGGGGCCCACTCACGGGCGGAGGCGGGGGCGGGGGCGGGGGCGGCGGGTCGCACCGCCGCAGTGGCGGGCGACGTCGACCAAGTCGTAGACGGTGAACTCGCGCCGCCGCGGGCGCGACGCCGACACGTCGCTGCCCGCCCCCCGCCGCGTGAGGCCGGGCGGGGCGGGGCGGGGCGGGCCGGCGCGGGGCGGGGCGGGCCTCAGGTCGAGGCAGCGGAGGCGGGGGCAGCCGCCGAAGACGCGGGCGGGCCAGCCCGGCGCGTCGCAGACGTACGCGGGCAGCCAGAGGGTCTGCGCGCGCCGCCCGTCGGCGGGCCGGCCCGATGCGAGCTCGAGCGCGCGGGCGGGCGCGCGGCGCACCTCCAGGCACGGCGTGCGCAGCTCGAGGTGGAAGAGGTCGCCCTGCCCCGGCGTCGAAGCGGCGGCGGGCGGCGGGCGGCGGGGCCGGCGGCGCACGACGTTGAAGGGGAAGGCGTTGACCCAGGTGAGGAAGTCCGGCGCATCGAAGATCTGCGCGCGAGCGGCGTCGAGGGCGCGGCGGGAGCTTCCGGCGCGGGGCGGCGGGCCTTGAGCTTCCGCAGCGTCGGGTGCTCGAGGCAGAGGTGGGCGCTGCGGAGGCCCGAGAGGGAGACCGAGAGGTAGCGGAGGTTCGGCAGCGTCCCCAGAATGTCGAAGATCTGCGGGGCCAGGAGGCACGGGAAGCACGAGAGGTGCGCCTTCTCCGTGCCGGCGGCCCGCCGCCGCAGGAACCCCAGCAGGCCCTCGAAGGAGCGGCTGCGCGGCGGGCCGTACCACCCGCGCCTTAGGTCCACAGTGTAAAGCGGCCCCTGCGGAGAGCGCGCGTGAGCGGCGTCTGGCGACGGCGGCGGGCGCGGGGCGCACGAGCCAGTTGGCGCTGACTTCCCGCCAGCGCCGACAGACGAGGGCGAGCCGCGCGAAGTCGGCGAAGAAGGTGCGCGGCCCGACGAACTCGAAGATGGTGTGTAGCACATTATCGGGCAGCTCGTCAAAAGGCGAGCGCTCATCTCCTTCGTCTGCATCCGCCGGCGCATCCGGCGCGGCCGACGACTCCGACGCAGACGGCTCGGCCTCGCTGATCTCAAGGCGCGAGCGCTTTCTCATCGGGTCTGGCAGACGTCGACGCGAGCGCTTGAAGTCTGAGCTGCAAGTCTGAACTTCTCTGAAGTCTGAGACGGGTACCGGGTATTGCAACTGCCAGGCGCTGTCGTTCCCAACTTCCCATGCCTCGCGGCCCCGCGCGGCTCAACGCGGCCGCGGTGCTCGATGGAGGCGGACGCGTGGCGGCTGTGAACTCGATCGTGTGCTGGGATGCGCTGGACGGCATCGACTGCCTCGCGCGCTCCCTCGGCGCAAGGCCCGAGGTGCGCAAATGCGTGTATCTAAAAAGCGGGGCCGGAGGTGCTGCTCGATCGCCCGCCCTCCCGCCCGCGCTCGATGACCCGCGCGCTCTGCTCGCGCTGATGCGCACGCGCAGATCGTGATCGTGCCGATCGTGTACAGCTCGGCGACGGACGAGGCGACGCGGGCGATCGTGGGCGCGTGCGAGCGGGAGGCGGCTCTGCTCGAGGCCGCCGGGCTCCGCGTCGAGGCCGACGTGGACCTCCGCCGCTGCCCCGGCTACAAGGTCCGAGGATTCAAGTCCCCCGCCTAAACTGCGCGCCGGCCCGAGAGCGCGCGGCGCAGTTCAACCGCCACGAGGAGCGGCACGTCCCGGCCCGCGTCGAGATCGGCTCGCGCGAGGTCGCGGAGGGCACCGTCACCCTCGTGGACTGCACCGTCTCCTCCCGCGAGCGCCAGACCCTCCGCTCCGGCCCCGAGGTCGCCGCGGCCTGCCGGCGGATCGCGGGCGAGGCGGCGGCCGCCGCGTCGGCGGCGGGCGCGGCGGCGCCGTGCGGGAAGCTGCACGTGGAGGGCGACATGTGCAGCACGGAGCTGCGGAAGGCCCTGGGCGTGTCGCGGGGCGGCTGCGGCGCGCCGGGCTGCCCGCGGCGGCACCCCACGCCGGAGGAGGCGCGGGCGGCCGTTGGGGCGGCGTACCCCCTGGCGTTTGGGCAGCCGATCGTGCAGTGGGGCACACGGCGCGCGTTGCGGCCGGCGGCCGCGGGCGCGGCAGCCGCGGTTCCCCAGCCGGCCCAGGGGGCGTGCGGAGGAGCCCCCGGGGGCAAGCACGGGGCTGAGGCGGGCGGGGAGGCGGAGGAAGCGGAGGAGGCGGGGGAGGCGGCTCGGGGGCTCGAGGGCGAGCCGGGGCGGGGGCGCGGGGCGAGGAGGGGCATGGCGACGCTGGAGAAGGAGGCGAGCCTGGCCGTCCTCTTCGTCTCCGGGCTGGACTCCGAGCCGCCGGCGCCGGGCAGCGCCGTCGCCGCCGCCTCGAGCTCCGGCGACGCCCGGGCTCAGCGATCCGAGGCCGTGGCGGGAGCCGCGGTGGTGCGCATTCTCCAGCTCCACTCACTCCGCTCGTCTGACGCCGCGGCGCGGGGGCAGGGGCCGGGCCGGGGCCCCCCGCGGCGCTGCGGGCGCGGCAGCGGGCCTACAACGGGCAGCTGCGCGCGGCCCTCGCGCCCTACGGCCAGGTCGCCCGCCGTGCGCCGGCCCCCTCCCCGGTCCCCCAGTTCGCCGCTTCCCGCCCGGCCCCACGCTCACCCCTTTTCGGCTGTAGTCAAGTTCGCGGTGGGCATCGCCGGCCGGTGCGTCGCCTCCCTCTCTCTCTCTCTCTCTCTCTCGCCCCCGCTTCGGGTGAGGATGCGGGGGCGCGGGTGCGGCGCAGGCTGCTCGGGTGGGCGCACGTCTGGCTCCGCCCGGCGGACCCCTCGGCCCCAGACCGCGCCATCGCCGACCTCGACGGGAAGCTCGTGAGCCCCCGAGAAGCCTCCAGCTCACAACCTCAATCAGCTTTCAATTTCGCTTAATGGGCGGCAAGCTCGGCTCGGCTCGGCTCCGGCCCCTCCCCGCCGCCCCGCGCCGCCCCTTTCCGCTGCGGGTGCCAACGGGCCGGACCCGCCCCGCGCAGGTGCTGGGAGGAGCGGCAGTACGGCTCTCGCACACGGCCGGGCGCGCCGACGCCCTCTTCCCGTGGCAGCCCTTCGAGGTGCCCCCACCCGCCCCTTCTGACGTCTCTCCATTTCTTCCCCGCCTTCCTTTCGTTCCCGGACAACCCGCCGCGGACACCCCGCCGCGCTTCCCTCCATCTCTCTATCTCTCTTTCTTGGAGCGTTAGCTTGCTCATTCTCTCGAGCTGGCAGGTGCGCGCGGGGCTGCGGATCGACCAGGAGGCCTCCTACTCTGTGGCCGACGAGGCGCGCGCGAGCACTCGAAGCCGCCTGCGTACTCCTCCTCCTCGTCCGCCGCGCTGACTTTGGGCGGCGCGGCATGCGCAGCCGTCGGCGGCGGCGATGGCCTCCTTCCTGGCCGCCCTCTGCCGCCCCGCCCTCCTCCGGACCCAGCAGCGCCCCGAGGACGGCCCCGCGCCCCTGCCCCTGCCCCTCCGCGTCACCGACGGAGCCGCGTGCGCCGGCGGCTGCGCGGCCGCCCTCGCCCGCTGCTTCGCCCGCCTCACCGCCGTCGAGGTATTCCCCCTTGGTTGAGCCCTGGACGCCTACAGCCAGAGCCAGACGCCTGTTGCAGGTGGACGCCTCGCGCGCCGCCGACCTGCGCCACAACCTCCGCCTCCTCCTCCCGCCCTCCGCGGACTTCGAGGTCTGCTCGTCACTTCTCTCTCAGCCGTCCGAGCCGTCCGAGCGTCCTTCTCGTCCCCTCCCCCCCCCCCCCCCCCCCCTCCCACGCGCCAGGTTCTCGCGGGGGACTACTCGGCCCTCTGGCGCGACCTCCGCCAGGTTCGCGCGAACCCCCTTCCTCCTCCCCCCTTCTCTGAGACGTACCCCAGGACGTGATCTTCCTGGACCCGCCCTGGGGGGGAGCCGGGTACGGGGAGAAGGACGCGATTCGGGCCCTGCCCCTCGGCTCGACCTCGGTCGAGGAGCTGGCGATAGCGGCCCGCGGGGGGTACGCCGCCGTCCTGGCGCTCCGCCTACCCCGCAACTACGACGAGGAGGCCCTCGTTCGGGCCGCAAGGTACCCCCCTTCGCCGCCTGCCCACGGATCTCAGTGCCGACGTACCCCTGCAGCGGGGCCGGGGGCAAGGTGGCCCCCGCGGGCTCCGCCCCCACCCTGGCCTTCCGGGCCGACGTGCGCCGTACCCCTCCGCGCCGCGCTCGAGCTCCTGGCACCCCCCGAGGCGCCCTGCGCTCAGTTCGGGACCTGCTCGCTGCTGGCGCTCTGCTCCACGGCGGGGGCCCCCGCCGCCGCCGCCGCCCCCGGCGCCGCCTTCGGCCTCTCGCTCGGGGACTTGGACGCCGCGATGGCCTCGCTCGCCGCCTGGGACAAGGCCCGGAGGTGCCGCGCCCGCCCGCACCTAAGCCAAACTCGTACTTGCCGTGTTTTTGAAGGGCGGCGCAGGGGCGCGCACGCGCCGGCCTTCTGGGACTGGGACACCACCACGTGGATCAAGGCGGCGCGCTGGCGCCCCGCCGCCGCCCGCCGCCCGCCCCGCGCCCGCCCCTCCGCGGCCGGGGGCCCCGCCCGGCCCCCCGCCAACGAGGGTCCCGCTTGATTATAGCCTGCGAAGTACAACTGCGCATTGAAGCTCAAGTCCCGGGGCCGAGTTGCAATGATAATGTGGGGGGGCTCCCGGCCTTGGCTGGGCGGCCTCGCGATCGCCGACGAGCTCCGGAAAAGTCGAACGCCGGCGTGGCTCGAGGGGAACAGGATGGCAGGATGGGCTCGAGCATCACGTTCTAGTCTCATTGCGGTCACTCGCACAGCCTACTTTGCACTGCAGCAACACGCGCCGAGATTGGGGGCGTCCGGGCGAGGAGGCCAGGCAACCCCCGCTCGGCCTCGGCGAGGGGAATCCCTACAAGCGCTCGACGGAGAAAAAGGGTGGGTGGGTGGCGCGGGGGCGCCGAGCCCGGTGTGTATGTACACGGGAGCGGATCAGATGTCGACGCTCGCCTGCTCCCAGGAGCCGGCCTCGCAGGCCATGGACCACTGCGGGGCGCCCTCGGACTCGTACCTGGGCGCGCGCCCCCCGCGCGTCAGGAGGGCGCGCGGGCGGAGGAGGCGCGAGGCTGCGCGCACTCGGCGGCGTTGGCCTCGCCGCTCGGGCCGGCCGCGTCCCAGCCCCCCGCCGCCACCTCCTCGTCGTCCTCCAGCGCGTGCTGCGCCCCCTTCAGCCGACTCCTCAAGTCCCTTCGGGGGGAAGGGGGGGAAGGGGGAGAGGAAGCGCGGACCGGCTCGTCGAAGCGGTAGGCGGAGCGGAGGGGCTCCCCGGACTCCCCCTCGTCGACCAGCTTCGCGGGCGCCTTGGAGGGCGCGCCGCCCGAGCCCGCGGCGGGGGCGGGAGCGGGGGCGGGGGCAGAGGCCGCGGGGGCGGCGGGGGACGCCGAGGAGGCGGAGGGCGGCGCCGGGGCGGCGGCGGCGGCGGCGGAGGTGGAGGAGGAGGAGGAGGAGGCGGCGGGGGGTACGACGGCGGTGGAGATGGCGGGGGCGGACGCCGCCGCTGCAGCCTTCTCGGGCTGCGCCGAAGCGGCGGCCGGCTTCGCTACGGGTGCCGCGGCCTTGTCGGCGGGCGCGGCGGCGGGCTTGGCCGCCGGCGCGGCGGCCTTCTCCTGCGTCGGGGAGCCCGGCCTCGGGGCGTGGGCGGCCGGTTTGTGGGCGGCCTTCTTGACGCCGATGCCGAACTTCTTGAGCTCGTCGGGGCTGTTGGGCACGGGCATCACCGGGGCGAGCGGGCGCCCGTGCACGTCCACCCACGGCCGCGCGTAGTCCTTCACGAAGAGGCCCGTCTGCTCGCCGCGTCAGCCAGCGGGGCGGCCCGGCGGAGGGAGGGCTCGCTCGCGCGCGCGCGCGCGCGCGCTCGCCTTCTCGGCGAAGCACTTCCCGTCGTACGCGTACGGCGCCAGCGACGGGCAGCAGACCTGCGCCGGTCGGGTCAGCGGGCGGAGCGGCACAGCAGCGGCGGCCGGACGGGCGTGCCTTCTCGCTGCCGCTCATTCCGTGCCCGAATAGGTGTGTAAACTTCTCCTTCATCTGAGCGGGGGCGTCGGCGGCGCGCGAGGCCGCGGCGCGGGTGCTTGGGACCTGGTTGAAGAAGGTGTTGTCGCCGGCCTTGTGGTGCGAGACGAGGCGGTACGACGGGTCTAGGCACTTCAACTTGTCCTCCGAGCTGCGCGGCGGCGTCGGCGGCGACGCGACCGCGGACGGCCCCGCAACACTCGGACCTATACGCCATCTGCACTGGGTGCGCCCGCCCGTGGGCGACGTGGTGCTTGCCGATGACCCCGAAGAGCCCGCCGGACTCCTGGATGCACACATGGTGCTTGCTGTAAGTCGCCTCCTTGGGGCAGCACACCGGGTAGGCGCGGTCGACCAGGCCGCCCGTGTGGTGCTTCACCAGATGGTAGTTTTCCTCCTTGCAGTACGGCTTCGGCATGTCGGCGAGAGAGCCGCGGCCCACGGAGCCGCGGCCAAAAGAAAACGAGGCGCAGCCGACTAGCCGATGCTTTTCGCTGGTGAGATTCGATTCGGGGGAGCTCTGCTGGAGCTAAAAGACCTTGCCGATGCGAGAGCGGCGGGCCGGACGGTCTACAGGAATCCGAGCCTTGCGCTCTACAATCCCGTACCCGGACCCGCGACAAGCCGCAAGCGGGTCACAAGCCGCGTCACACACAGCAGCCACAAGCCCAGCCCACGCTGCAGCGCTCAGGCCGCTTCCGAGGCTCTACTGATCGGAACACGAGGCACGAGGATCGAAAACATGGCGGACGGCGACGGCGGCGCGAAGCAGGAGAAGGTGAAGAAGAGCAAAAGGAGGCCAGAGGACTCGCTCGCCGCGAAGGGTACTCTTCGCGCAGAGCGCTAGCGCGTTGCCGCCGCGCTGATCGCCGGCGGCGAAGCCGACCGGCACCAGCTGTATCAAATCAGCGTGCAGAACCCCAAGGCCGACATGCAGTTCATGCTGAAGTGTTTCCGCCAGTTCCGGAATCGCAAGTGCGCTCCGCGCCGCGCCGCACCCTATAGCTAGCCGCTTCGAATTCTTGGCCCCGGCCCGCCGCTTCTCACGCGCTCCGGCCCGTGCGCGCAGCCCAAAGGTGTTGAGAGAAGACTTCTGCGGGACGGTGCGGGCCGCCGGCGCTCTCACAGCGCGCCCAGTGCGCCGGCGCGAGGCGGCCGCAGGCACTCCTGTGCGCGGAGTGGGTGCGGGGCGACGTGGAGCGGGTGGCGGTCGGCGTCGACCTGGACGAGGAGACGCTCGCGTGGGGCAGGCGAGCGCTTCGCTGACCTCCGCGCCCGGCGACCGCGCCGCCCCGCCGAGCTCCGCGCAGGGAGTACAATCTGCTACCGCTGGGCCCCCCCGCGGAGCGCGTCACGCTCCTATGCAGCGACGTGTGCGATACAGAGCGGCTCCGCGAGCTGCCAAAGGCCGACCTGCTCTGCGCCTTCAACTACAGGTCCGCCCGTACCCCGCGCGAGCTCCTTCCCCCCCCCTCCCCCTCACCGCGACCGATCCCCTTCGCAGCGCGTGCCTCTTCAAGACGCGCGCGGCGCTGCTGGGGTACCTGAAAGCGGCGAGGAGCGGCCTCGCCGAGGGCGGCGTCTTCTTCCTCGACCTGTACGGGGGCATCGAGGGGTACAAGAAGACCCAGTACTCGAAGAAGTTCGACACCTTCACGGTGTGATCCCCCCTGCAAAAGCGACGCAAAGCGAATTGCTGTACCCCGTTCTGAGGACGGGCCCCGCAGTACGTGTGGGAGACGTCGCGATTCGACGCGATCACGCACGAGGCCGCCATGGCGATCCACTTCAAGGTCCGCTCCGGATTCGAACCCGCCCCCACGGAGCACGTCCTGACCCCGTAACCCCCGCGCAGTTCCCCGACGGAAGCCGAATTAAGAATGCCTTCACGTACGGCTGGTGCCTGCGGCCTCTCGTCCTAATCTGCGTACCCCTCCCCGCTGATGTCGCGGCGTTCCCCACCCCAGGCGGGTCTGGTCCCTCCCCGAGCTGCGGGACGCCCTCCTCGACGTCGGATTCTCCGATGTCCGCGTCTGGTACCCCTTTTCTTTCCCCCTTCCCACTCTCCTCACAACCCCCCCCCCCCTCAACCCCCCCCGGCCCCATCCCCCCCCCACCACCACCACCACCTCCACCACCCACCCACTCGCCATCCTCTTCCCTCATTCTTGAACTCATGGTGCCCGATTCGGAAGGTTCGCGGAGATCGACCCGGCGGGGGAGCGGGAGGCGGAGTACGCGGAGCGGCGGGCCGCCGACCAGAGCGACATGTGGAACGCCTACGTCGTCGCCCTCCCCTAGCCAGCCAGCCAGCTAGTTAGCTCCGATTCAGGACGGCTCGGATCGGATCTATTGGCTAACGCTTTTAAATTTACCATGATTTCGTGCGATCGCCGAGGCGTTCCGCAGCCGGCGCCACCCGCTCGCCGGGGCGCTCCGATGCGCAGCCACCGCAGCTGCAGCCGCGGAAACTGCGAGGAAAGTGCGATCGTGACGGTGTCGGAGCGGGCAAAGGGGGCGGCCGCGGCGGGCGGGCAGAGGGCGCGGGGGAAGGCTGTTTGGAAGGAGGCGTGGGGGTGGGCCTCCAGAGCGTACGAGAAGTCGGCGTGCAGATCGAGACTGTGAGGCGGGGCGGCAGAGAAGAAGAGGACGCCTGGCGCCCTCGCCCCGCAACGAGAGCCACGCCACTTGACGCCCGCGAAGCGCGCCCGGATCCGCAGGAGGGCGCGTGGCTGCCGGGCGGCTCGAGCTCGATGCGCGGCAGAAGCGGTTGGGGGTTACAGCGCACCGGCGTCGTCGAAGGTCTTGGATCCCGGAGTCGGAGCCGGCGATCGCGAGGCGGGGCCGGAGGGCGCGCCGGAGCCATGCCAGCGCGCCGGCTCGGGAAACTCTAGCCTCTGAGCCCGCCTGCGACCCCGCCTGCGACCCGCTCATGATCAGCCGCTCGCCTGCCGCAGTGCAGCTGGGGCGGGCGGGCGCGCGGGCGCGCGGGCTGGTGGGCGGGCGGGCCTCGAAGACGCATGCGCAGAGGCTGATCATCAAGTGGCGGAGGGCGGGCAGGGGAGCGGGGGGGCGGGGCCGGGCCGTAACGAGGGCGGGGCCGGAGATATCTATAGCTAGATCTCATGATCACTGGCGACCTCGGACGTCCGAGGCCGCCTAGCTATAGGCACACTGTGACAGGCTTCGCATTGGCCATAGTCGGGCGGGATGCCCCCGACGAGCACGCCCACGCAGGCCCCGGCAAGAGGAGGCTCAAGCGCCGCAGCGCAGCCGCCGCGTGCAGCAACGCGTACGTCGACGCCACCCTCGGGGCCGCGCCGGGGGAGCTCGCGCGGGGGCGCGATCGCGAGGGTGGCCCATGGGTGCGCCGGCCGCGGAGGTGGAAGGTGAAACATGGCCATGTACCAGAGCGGCCCGTCCCGGGGCAGCGCCAGTGGCGGTAGAACGCGCGCGATCGAATTCGGTGCGCCTTAAGCAGCGCTGCACGACGACGTCGACGCGCGCGCGCGCGAGGGCAAGCTTATAATTAAGCCGCAGCCGGCGCCAGTCGCTCGGCCGTGCGTCGCTCGAGCTCATGATCAGCTTCAGGATCCCGGCCCGGAGCCCGGCCGCCCCGCGGAGCTCAAGCTCTAGCTGCAGCTCTAGCTGCAGCTTGCTGAGGTGCAGCTGAGGTGCAGCTCATGATCATGATCATGATCATCTGCAGCCCAGCATGCGCAGCTGCAGCTGCGGGAGGGGATTCTCAGGGGATTCTGAGGGGACTCATGATCAAGCTTAAGGGAATTCGAATTCGAAGGGCCGGGGGCCCCGGGGGGGGGGGGGGGCGTACAGAATTCAGCAGCATGGTACGGGCCAGGCCTGCTGTCTCGCCCTCTATGTCCCGCTCACACGTGCACAGTCAGGCCGGTTGATCAAGGAGTACAAGGAGCTGCAGCGGAACAAGGAGCCGGACATCGTGCGCCGCTGCAGAGCGACGCGCGCCTCCGTCGCGGCCGACGCCCCGCAGGTCCTGTTTCCGGAGAGCGAGAATGTCTACAAGTGGACGGCCTACCTGCAGGGCCCGCCGGGCACGCCGTACGAGGGCGGGTGCGCGATGTCGCCTCGCCTGCCGCCCGTGCTCGCGCCGGGGGTCGGAGCGAAGCAGATCTTCACGCGCTCCCTGCGCCGCGCAGGACGTTCCGCATGGATATGAACGTGCCGGAGAGCTACCCGCTGGCGCCGCCGCAGGTGCGCTGCGTCACCAAGTGCTTCCACCCAAACATCCACTTCAAGTCCGGCGAGGTGCGCTCCTTCTGCCTCCCGATCCGACGCGCCGCCCGCGCCCCGGCGCGCCGCTGATGCGCTGCTCCGCCTCCTGCAGATCTGTCTGGACATCCTCAAGACGGCGTGGAGCCCCGCGTGGACGCTGCAGTCCGTCTGCCGAGCCATTATCGCCCTGCTTTCCAACCCGGAGCCCGACAGCCCTCTGAACTGCGACGCTGGCGCGCTCGCCCCGCCCCTCCGCCGCCGCTCCTGCGCAGCTCTCTAACGCGCCTCTTCCTGCGCAGGCAACCTGCTGCGGAGCGGCGACACGCGTGGCTTCCGCTCTGTTGCCCGCATGTACACCGAACTAGAGGCCTCAACCCCCGCCCCCGCCCCGCCCCGATAGCCCGGCCCCGCTGGGCTTCCAGTTTTGTGCCTTCCTGTACAGTGCTACTAGTCCCTGGTCATGCCGCTTCGCCGCCCAGCTAGCCGTACCGCTCGACGTGGAGCGAGGCGAACGCGTTGTTCGCGAGCTGCTCGTAGCCCGTTACGGTTCGGACGACCGCGGCCATCGTCTTGCGGTGGAGCCACCAGCCGACGGCCACCGTCAGCGGCTCCGTCAGCGGGCCGTCTGGTATCGCCCCGGGCGCAGAGACCCACGCGCGGCCCTCCAGGAACAGAAGCTGCGCCGGGATGCCCCCATTCAATTATCCGGGGTACAGGAGGGGGGGGGGGTGAAAGATCGGAGCGCAGGCGGGCTGGGCACCTTGTTCGCCACGCCGAACTGCTCGAAGCCCTTGAACGTGCACGCGCCGCCGTCGCGGATGCTCTGGGGGAGTGAGGGAAGTCAGGAGGGCCGGAGGGCGATGGGGAGGGGGTACGAACCTGGAGCTCAGGGTCGGCGACGGTGAGGAGGCCCCTGTGCCAGCTCTCGAAGTCGTCCAGCTCCTTCTCGCTGACCTGCGGGGCGCGGCGAGGCGGGGCGGTCGGGCGGCTACGGCTTCGGATTCGGGGCCGGCGCGTGGGAAGGCTAGAGATGGCGGGGCGCGGGCGCACGGTGCCGCCGAGCCAGGGACCGGCCTCCTCCATCAGGTCGGCAAGCAGCCAGTGCTTCAGCCTCTCCCGGACCACGATCTGACCCCGCAGCTCGGTGGGCCGGCGGGGGGGGGGGGGGGGGGGGGGGGGGGGGGCGCGGGGCGGGCGGGGCGCGGGCCGGCACCACGCTCGTGAGCAGGCGCGTCGCCGTGCTGTAGTTCACCACAACGCGCAACCTCCAGTCGCCTTCCCTGAAGCCGGCCTCAACCGACGTCGTCCCCGCGTGCTGCGCGCGCCCCCGCCGCTGTGAGAGGCGGGCGCCCGCGCGGGCGCGCGGGGCGGGTCAAGCAAGCAATGAGAACGCGCCTCGGTGCTCCAGCTGAACGTGTTGTCGACGCATGTCTGCCGTAGCGTCCAAGGCATCCACACGCCTTCCGAGACCTGCGCCGCGCCGCCGCGGCGTTCAGCCGGGCCCCGCGGCTTGGCTCAGCGGTCACGACGCGCCTCACGGTAATCCTGCTTCTCGTTGATGACGAAGAGCGTGTCGTGCTTGACGGCGTTGACGTCCTCGCTCGTCGGCTCGAAGCGCGTGATGACTTTCTGCGTCTGGCTGCACGCCCAGTCGCTCTCCGCGTCGTACACGTCCCACCTGCGTACAGTGAGAGGCGATCCTACGGCTCGCTGCAGCTGCGCCCGCGCCGTAGCTAGCGTGCCGAAGCGGACCGGGACCGGCGCGGCAGAACCCAGGGGCGGAGCGGGATTCAAGGCTAGCGAAGCGGATGCCTAAGCTCCAAGCAACCCAGAGACGCGGCGCTGGGCCTTAGCGGGCGTGCACCTGCCAATCCATTCGCCCAGGTGATGCTTCAGGAAGCTCTGCCAGCTGAGCGACTGCAAAGCCATTTCGATGCCCCTGCCGACCCAAAGCGCTGCCTTCGATCGAATTCGCCGCCGCTGCTTCAAGACCCGCTGTTTCTAGGCTGTACCCCCTGCTGCAGCTGCTTGCAAGAGTCGCGGGTTCGACTCGGATTGATCAGCGACTACTAGTAGCGCTTTGCCGCAGTGCTGGGCTGCAGCCGCCACATGCGCGGGTTCTGTCTGGAACGTTGGGAGCGCGCCTCGCAATATTAATCGACGTCCGACGTCTACGTCGACGTCGACGTTGCCAAGTTGCCCCGGCCCTTGAAGAGAAGGGTCACCGCCTCACCGGTACCATGGCCATATTGTAAACGGTACATGTACAGTGCCATGCACGCCGTGACGCTGCAGCCCGCATGCTGCAGTGCCGCTTCCGCCTGCAGCTAGCGCTGCAGTACGTAGTCGCCGCGCGCGGCGCTGATCATGAGCCTGCAGCTGCCGCAGGCCGGGGACGCCGGGCTGCATGCGCGATATGCGCATGCGCAGCCTGCCAGGCCTGCAGGCCGGTGAGGCTGCAGCTGGGAAAGCCTGGCCATGGGATCTCTCGCGTGATCATATGCATGAGTCGCGTCCCCCTGGCCTGCAGCTGGGGCCGGATACCCCGGCTGCGAGCAGCAAAACGAGCGTACGCGCGCGTAGATCTAGATTTGCATTGAATCGATCGTTCAAAGTCTCGCGTTCGCAGTTCAAAACATGCGTTTAGGCCTCTGAAAGCGTACGTACGGCCCGTGAGTCGTGAGACTCGTGACAGGGTTTGAAGCTAAGACCCTTAAGCTTGTTCAAGCCTCCGGTCACAAGTCCGGTGGTCTTGAATCACATTATGTCTTCCTGGGCTTAAAGCTTGCCTTCCAGAACAGAAAAACTCTGGGAGGTATACGTAGATGACAGACTATCGATATCGATATCTAGCCCGCAGATTGGGAAGTGTTTTCAAGATCATCGGATAGCTATAGATCTAGATATCGATGGCTTCAAGAGGATACGTGAACACAAATACTTCTGAGCTCGAGACTCTGAGAGAGTGCGATCATGACTAATGCAAATGATCATAATGAGGATATATACCACAACGTAATATATACGTATACTATGATACGTATGCGCGATCACGTGCACGCTATAGCCAATTCCGAAGTTCGGGACCCGGCCCCTGCCAATCGTCGAATTCGAAAATGAATAATGAATTGAAAATGCAAACTAGTACTGTCTGGAGCGATGGAGCAATCGAATTCGAAGTCCGACGGTCGCGATCGAAATTCCGTACGCGTGCTGACACGAAATCCTCAGGGGGCGGAGGGCCCGGGCGCCACGAAGGGGGCCGACTCGGAGTAGGACCAGTTGGCGACGACGAAGAACTGCGTCGGATGTCGGCGGCGGGGCGGGAGGCGGCGGCGTCGGAGGCGACAACGACGTCCGAAGCTTAAGGTCGACGGCAGCGGCCAGGCGCGCAAGATTTAGCCTATAGCTAGTAGATATCCATCTAAATTCAGAGCATCGCACCTGGCCCATAGCCATGGACGAGCTGCATTCTATATCTAGATCTAGATCTATTTATTGATGTCGATATCTATTTATCTTATCCTCCCATCATAGCATGGCCATTTAATTTCAAAAGAAGAGAGAGAAGATATATTAGCGAGATAGGTGTTCGAGATTCGAATTCGAGTCTAGAAGCAGAGCGCCGCACCTGGACGAGGAGGGCGACAATGAGGACGACGGCCCCTGCGATGCGGCGCGCCCACCGGCCCGGGCCGCCATCAGCGCGGCCGAGGGCGCGATCGCGAGGAGCGGGCGGGCGGCGGTATGGCGGCGCGGACCCGTGTTGCTCTCCCTGCGGAGGAGCTTGGGCCACCACTCGGGCCACTGCCGCTCCGGCTCGGGCGCCTGCGATTGTTTATATAATATCAGAGGCGGGGGGGCACCGTGTGGCAGACGCTGTGACGTCGACGGGGCGCATGCGCACGAGCATAGGGAGGTCATCTGCCTCTCCGAGGGGCCGCTCCCCCGCCTCGCCATCGCCCCCGCCCTCCTGCCCGGCCCCCCGCCCGCGCTCGGCGTGTGCGCGTGCACGTACGAGTGCCCCCACTGCCGCGCTCGAATTCCAAGCGCTAGCACGCAGATCTAGATCGAAGATCTCGATCTAAACGGAATCGAAGATCTAGATCTAAACGCCCTCCTCGCACCGGGCAGCCAACTCCCTCCTCGCACCGGGCAGCTCCCTTCTAGTTACAGTGCGGACGGACCTTGTCGGGGGAGCGCGGCTCGTGCGAGCCGGCCTCCGCCCGCGGCCGCCCCTCCTCCCCGCCCTCCTCGAGGTCGAGCACGGCGGCGGGGTCCCCCGCCTCCACGTCCACCGGCACCACGTAGCCTGCCCCCGCCCCCGATTCAACCCGAGGTCCGCGTGGCTGAAAGCTTGAAGGCGAGAAAGGCAGGAAACTAGGTAGGCCTAGGCGATCGAGAAATCGATCGCGAAGTGGTGCGTGGGGAGGGGGGCGGTGCTCCCTGGGCCTCTGGCCACGCGCACCCTGCCCCGCCCCGCCGGCGCGCTGGTGGCGGGCTAAAGCTTCCGATTCGAAGGCGGGCGGGGGGCGCAAGCTTAAGATCTAGAGGCAAGGCCTGGGGGCGCCCCGAGGCGGGATCCTCGAAGCTGAAGCGCGCACCCTCATCGCCGGGCTTGAGCTTCTTGCCCTCCCGATCGGCCCCGCCGCCTGCCTTCGTCCCCGCGATCGTCCCCTCCCCCTCGCCCTCGACGTCTGCGCGCGCGGCCGCAGGATCCGAATTAATTGTAACGTTTCGCCTGCGCAGCGGAGCAGTCTCACGGACCCTTGCGCTTGTCCTTGGGCCCGTCAGCCGCGACGTCCGCCGGCTTCGAATTCCTCCTGGCGCGCAAGGGTGAGGCCCCGGCTGGCATCGCCCCGGCCGTGGAGACGGACAGGGGAGAGGGGGCCGAGGCGGGAGAGGCGGGGTGGGGTGGGTTTAGGGGCGGGGGAGCGGCGGGGGAGGAAGGTGGGGTGGGGTGAGGGTGAGGGGGTCGGGAGCTCGAGGATGGCCATGGGGCGGGGGGTAGGGGTGGGGAGGGGGGGGGGTGGGGGGGGAGGGGAAGGGCGCACTCGCGATCGATTGCGAGGTCCACCTCGAAGGCGCAGCCGTCGCTGTCGAACTGCGCTCGCGGGGCCCTCGATCGGCTCGGATGCGAGCGCGCGTGCGGGGCCGGGGTGCCGGCTGTAGATCTGCTGCGCGCGCATGCGCACCCGCTCGAAGGTCATGAACTCCTCGACGGGCTTCGCGCCCTTCCGCCTCCGCCCCTGCGCGCTCTTCAACTCGCGCTCCCTCAGACCTGCGGGGGGCGGGTCAGACCTGCGCCTTGGGGGCGGGCGCCTGGTCCTTCGTCTGGAACGTCATCCCTGCGCCGAGAGATTACGCGAGGACACGAGTTCGAAGCGGCTTCGACGTCCCGCGTCGACTCGGGCGCGGGGCGGGCGGGGCCGGGGCACCCTTGATGCGCTCGGGGTCGGGGGGGTCCGTGTACTGCGAGACGACGAGGATGATGACGGAGCAGAGGATCATGTTGCAGACGCCGAAGTGGAGGAAGTTGACCCCGGGCGTCGTCTCCGTCGGCGCCGCGAAGATCACCCAGAAGCCCGACGCCTGCGAGCGCGCGCGAGCTCGCTCAACATTCTCAAATTCAAAACAAAACGGAATGCTAGCGCTCGCGATCGGGGCGGGGCGGGGCGGGGCGGGGCGGACGACGTGGGTCATGAAGTAGACCTCGAGGCAGAGGCGGAGGATGCCGATGGAGAGGCCGACGCAGAAGGAGACGAAGGCCGCCGTCGGGGTCGTCCCCTTCCACAGGATGCCCCACAGGAAGGCCGCCGCGATGGGCGGCGAGAGGTTCGACTGGATCTTGTTCATGTACACGTACAGCGAGTCCGACATGTACAGCAGCGTGATGAACCTGGGGGGGAGGGAGGGGCGGGGGCGTCAGAGGCTTGAGAGGAGATGGAGGCCTGGGCGAAATTAAAGCGTAAGGGCGGACGGGATCCAGAGCATGGAGAGGATGACCATGACGACGATGGCGCAGCGCCCGATCACCACCAGCGACCGCTGCGACGTCTTTGGCCGCCACCGGCCTGCGCGCGCGCGCGCCGCCTGAGGCGCGAAAAACCGATTCCATGCTCCTCTTACAATGAATATTTAATGTAATCGAAATTGGAGATTAGATATTTAGCCGCGCGCTGAGTTGCGGTGCAGTCCGTGCATATCCCGGAGTCCGCGGGGCGGCGCCGGCCGTGCACAAGCGAAGCTCAAGGGAAAGTATATATAGATAGTTAAAGCAGTGCGTGGAAACTAGAAAGCGCACTCCAGATGTCGACGGCGACGATGGTGGAGACGGAGTTGAACTCGGAGGCGAGGGAGGACATCATCGCCGAGAGCATCGCCGCCAGCATGATCCTGCGCATGCCCCCCCGCAGCACGCGGCGTCGGGGGCGGGGGGGCCGGAGGGGCGGGGCGGGTGGAGCTCAAGCGGACCCGTGCATGCCGCGCGGGAGCATGTCGATGACCAGCAGCGCGTACGCGTCGTTGGTGCTCTGCGGCCGGCCGCGGGGCGCCCGTGAGAGGGCGGCGGAGGGGGCGGGGGCCCGGCGGGGCGCGCCTCGGTCATCTGCTGGTTGTAGAGGGCCCGCGCCATCAGCCCGGGCAGCACCTGCGCGCGGTGAGAGGAGGGCGCTCGCCGGGTGCCGCCGGGGGGCCGGCGGGTCGGGGAGGGACCATGGTCCAGAGGGGCAGGATCTTGAAGAAGCCAGCGAGCACCGTCCCTCGCTTCGCGTGCTCCTCGTTCCGCGCTGCCCCACCCGGGCTCAGAGGCTGGGGGGGGGGGAGGGAGGGGGGAGGGGGGGGAGGATCGGAGCGCGGGGCGAGGCGGGCTCGGCTCCTCCCTGTCGGAGGAGCCTCGAGCTCCGGGGGAGGGGCGCGGGGGCACCGGAGAGGACGCGCTGGACGATGAACTGCTCGGAGCACCAGTACCAGAGCCCGATGGTGAAGGGGTGCGCCAGCAGCAGGCCCGTCCACGGGAACGTCGCGTCCGACGCCGGCTTGAACTGCGCCCCGCGGCCGCAGACGGGCGCGTCGGGGCCCGTGCCGGCGGGGAGACGAGGCGGCGCCGCGGAGGGGCGGGCGGGGGCGCACGAGCTGGAAGAAGTCACGGGGGACGAGCTCGGGGCAGTTGAAGAGGCCCTCGATGCCCCCGACGCGGCTGAGCCCGATGAACAGGATCGAGAGCGCCCCGATGCACAGCACCGTCGTCTGGCGCCGAGATCGGGCCGGGGGCCGGGGGGGCGGGTGAGCGGGGTACGACTGCTCGCCTGGAGGACCTCCGTGTAGATGACGACGGCGAGGCCTCCGGCCGCTGGGCGGGTGTGGGCAGTGTAAGGGGAAGTGTCCCACAGGAGCGCGCGCTCCAAGGGGCGAGGAGCGGGGGCGGGGCGGGGCGGGGCACCGGTGTAGACGCCGACGAGGGCGGAGAGGACGCCGGCGGAGGCGTACACGTGCCACCCGAAACACATAAAGAAAAACAAATTAAAATCCCTCCGCTACGCGCTACGCGCTCCGCTCCAGGATTTTAATTTGTTTTTCTTTATGTGTTAATTTATATAAAGATAATCGAAAAATATGAATTTTAAATTAAATAAATATGTATTTTCATGTTAATAAATATGTATAAATAATCGAAAAATATGTATTTTTGTATTAATTTAAATAATCTCGATTAAATAATTGATATTTTATCGATTAAATTAATGATATAAACGCGATTAATATGTATTTTATGAAAATCGATATATTCTCGATTGAAGGTACATAATTTAACGATATAATCTCGATTGAATTGCGATATAATCTCGATTGAAGTAGTCCACCACCCATGTAATCGATATATTATGTATCGAAAACAAATTATAATATGCTGAATCGATCGGAATTGAAGAAAACCACCACCCATTCTACGAAACACAACGTAAATTTTTTCATGTACAATTTGTTATTACTGAAAATGGTTTGGTAGGCACTTCGTTTTTTTACGAGATCGATTTAAGATATCGCGATTTCATCATGTAGAATTTGTTATTACTGAAAATGGTTTGGTAGGCACTTCGTTTTTTTTACGTGATCGATTGAAGCAATCACTATTTCTTCATGTACAATTTGTTATTACTGAAAATGGTTTGGTAGGCACTTCGTTTTTTACGTGATCGATTCAAGCAATCGCGATTTCATCATGTACAATTTGTTATTACTGAAATGGAGCGGATTTTCCGAGTTAGGCACTTTTTTTTTATCGCGGTAGGCGGCTTAGGCGGTTAGGCACTTTGGATGCCTATTTTGGAAAACTTTTTTGAAAATACATTTTTAAGTTTTGAATGACGTAAAAAAAAATTCTATGGGGAGTTTTTAAAAAAGGTGCCTAACCTGCCTAATCTGCCTAACTACACCATAAAAGTGCCTAATCTATATTATGAAGTGCCTACTAAACCATTTTCAGTAAGACATTTTTATGAAAACATAAATATACGATGGATACATCATATATATCATATACTCACTTTCATAATCTGAGAAAAATAAAGTGCCTACCAAACGATATTCAGTAAGATTACTATGAATCATAGAGATACGTTTGATTCCAAATATTCACTTTCATTTTCTGAGAAATGTAAAGTGCCTACCAAACCATTCTCAGTAAGATTAACTCGGAAATCGCGCTACTCTATGCCTCTCCGCTCTCTCCAAACCGCTAAACATACACGTTACCCTCTCTTCTATCATCTCCTTTATTACTGATGTCTTACGCTCCGCTTCCGTTGTCTTACCGTTAATCGTGCGAAATTCAAAAAAGCCCCGTGAGCAACCGAAAATGATTTAAGGAGAACGCGATAGGTATGGGTAACAAGGAAAATATTTTCTCAGACGTTATTAAGTAACATGGGTGATTTCACGATCAACGGCAAGCAGATCTTCTGTGTTCCTATTCATTCCATTAAGTTCGATATTGGAAAGATCCACGATAATTTCAATGAGATCGGACGTTACTATGATCGTGTCCTTAGCAGAATGAATACAGAATACGATTACAATTACGATCGACTCAAATTCAAAGCAGTTGGCTACTTTGAGGATAAACCAGAAGTAATGGTGGTTCGATGCAAATATGACCATTTCTATCATATTTCAGAAGAATACGACCCATATTATGGTTATGTTGTTGTCGAACGTGAAGTCTATGAACAAGATATTAAGTTTATCAAAGTTATTGATTTTAGATCTCTTGTTCTTTTCTCTAACTTAACCATTAATAATGTCATTTACGCTGTGCAAACAGAATATGATATCTATGGTGTTCCTGAGAGACAATACTTCTTTTCTGTCGAAAAAGACCTCTCGCAATACTACCCGAAGTTTGAAGAGCATGGATTGAAGATAACCACGCGTGCAACTCTCCGGAAATTCTTGAAAGCAAACGGCGCTGAATGGTATAAAGGACGCCGTTGGTATCTCACTGATAAGAACTTTAATAATCAAAATCCAGTAGCTCTTATCTTCTGTCCTGAATGCTTCTAATCGTTTCCAATAGCGACAATCTCCAACTGAAACGAATTATCTATACCATTCATATCAACAAGATCACCGTAATAATCACGAAACTCAACCGTTAACTCTTTAAGCACTAAATTATGATCGTTTATTTTTACATACTCGCTCACTTCTCCTGTGTGATAGATGTATTTCCCGATATCCTGACTTAATTGTAATCGCAAAATCGCGCCTTGATTCTGCGGTTGTGATTGTGGGACAATATTATGATTGGAAGCAAATGGTGCGAGTTCTTTGATATGCATGTATAAATACTGTTCAGCGTTCATATCCGCCATCTTTGGACTAACCGCTTTAAACGCCATCGGTGCTGCTACTAATTCTGCTCCTTCAAATGTAATTCCCCATTGTGGATGATCGGGTGTTATTGGCGTTCCTGCATAAAATAAGATGTTTTCCGGAGCATATAAAGACCTGTTACCTTCCAATATTTGTTGCCCGCTAACTAATAGTTGGGTCGTACTTAGACCAAGTAATTTTGCGATTCTATTGTTTGCTGCGATGAGTTCAAAAGAGTAATTACAATAAAATTCCAATTTGTATGTTGTAGGGTTGTAATATATCTTAAACATTACACCATCAGTAACGGCAAAACTCAAACCGTAATTGTATGGTTGAGTTACTCCGAAATGCCCTTGATTGATATAACCACTCGGTAATGGGAAAAGTTGCTGATTTAAATAAACGCCATTGACATTATAACTTATGACAATATAATCGGTTCCAATCGAATTATAAATGCTGTTGGGAATCTCTGCATATATAACGCGACATTCTCGCGGTCTTGTTATTGGTGTGGTAAGTGCAACCTTGTAAGAGTTTTCTTTTTGTCCAAACTGTCGATCTCTACTATCGACATTGACAAGCCGAATCATTTTATTATATGAATATAGATTAAAGAAAATGCCCGTGGAATATGTTGAAGTGTCATCTTTTAAACAGGTTGATAACCTTGACGCTCCAACTTCGCGATTCATTGCCGATCTCCCAAAAACGTTTGAGAGTGTAAGAGCGGTTCGCCTCGTTTCGGCTGAGTTTTATAATTCCATTCCAATCATAAGCGGTGAATCGGTCGCTGGCGATGCAACGGTAGAAGATGCCTTCACAATCAATTACAGTATAGCAAACGCAAATGTTAATTCTACAAAGGCACCCGCTCCTGGGTTTGACGAGTGGTTAAGTATTCGACCTGGAGTAGGTCTTGGTTTGAATGTCATCAATACTCACCAAGAACTGGCGGATCGGATAACCTACCTTTTTACGAGACAGGTACCAAATCCCGGAATTATTTGTAAATGGGACCCTGTAAATAAGCGGTTTGTATTCTACGCTCCGCATGAATTCTATATTGCATTCGTGATAGATAGAGACCCAAAGGTTTCCGGTGCCGAAGCTGGTAACCGTCGCGCTCGCGTTTTAGGTCTCGATGCCGGACGTAGAGGAAATCGATTTATCAAATCGAGTATTTACAATGCTCAAACAGATCCCGTATTTACTGGTGCAAATGTACATGGGATCATTTCAACTTTCCCAACTGAAGGGTGCAAAGATAATGTAATATTTGTGAGAGTAAAAGAACTCGGTGACCTCGTCCAATGCGCCGATGGTCTTCTCACTGGATATTTTCATAAGTTGTCCGTTCAAGATAAAAATTTTGCTGAACACATAATTTATAATTCAACAGAAGCAAACCCGCTGTATAAATACTTCAATAATAAAATGTCACTATCACAACTGTCGGTAGACATTGTAAACGTTCAGAATCAATTAATAGATTTCGAAGGGCAACCTGTGCATCTAACATTCGAGATCCGCTATGGCGATGAACCCGCCGGTGATCCCGTTTATGAATATTTCAAAATGAGAATGAGAGAAACCCACCCCTTCTATCCAAATATTGCCGGATTCGCGTAAATTAAGGATCATTCACAGAATTTTTATATTTCTCTATTGTAAAAGAGAAATCATGGATGTCACCACAACTCTTCAACGTCTTTCCCTCAAAGAGGCGCTAACCACGCCCGAAGAGGCAAAGGCGTTTTTCCTCGATAACTCGCTTATGCTCGGTCTGGAAGCGAAGACGAAACCCGTTCTCGTAACTGTTAGTCCATCAACAACCTATGACAACAACGTAGGACAGCGCGTAAGTTTCAAACTTCCCCGCTACAATTTCATCGGTAAAATCGAACTCGCTTTTGATCTTCCCGAACTAACCGCTTTTGACGGTGATGCCGACCTTGTGCGAAACGGTTACACTCGCCCTGTTGGTTCGCTTGTGCAACGCCTTGAAATCTCATACGGTTCTTACACATTCCACGTCCCGTCAGATTTCCTGGCGATTTTCCCGCTGGTCTACTATTCAGAAGATCAGCTGGCGAAAAAGAAGCGTTCTATGGGGATGCTCCATGGAATTCCCGCTCACGGAACCAACCGTAAAGGTGGCGCTTTCTTCGTTGAGATCCCGGTACCATGGTTAAACAGTTACCTACCACTTGGTGCGCTCTCGGGTGAGATGGTTGTTACTGTTTGGTTCAAAGAAGCCAACAAGGGATACCTTGAAACTTCTTACGGTGGTCGCTCTCTACCGGTTGTTGGTGTGACTGCTGCGGATCAAACCGTAAATGACGGTCTCGGAAACGCTGTAAGTGTAACTCTTGCTAATGTTGGTCAAAACATCACCACTGGTACTATTACTGGGTTCGAAGTTGCCGGCACAGTTCCACCACAAACCCATTTCATCTCCATTAAGTCTCCTCGCCTTTACATGCACGCTATCAATGTTTCCGATGAACTGTTCGCTACGGTTATTGAGAAGGTCAAGACAACCGGTATGGCGATTCCATCACTCGACATTGGTTTCGTCGATGTCACCGGTTTCGCTGCGAAAGGTAACACTCAACCCAACCGAATTAACCTTAGCCAAATCTCCGGTCTGGTTTATGCTCTTCTTGTCTCTGTCCGTGATGATGCGGGTATCGATTCTTCTAACGGTTCTCACAGCGTCCTTAAAACGCTTGCGAATGAGAAGGATATCACGATGACTTGTGAGATCAACGGACAGCGTCTATATTCGACGGAGCCAATCCCACTTCTCAAAGGTGCGGAACTCATCGCTGATGCTTTCAAATGCTCGAACATGGACAAAGAAGCAAACCGTTACGTTCTTACAGGGCTGCCTTTCTGCGCTGACGGTGAGAAGGCGATTCGCAATATCGCACAGAGTGGATATGTTGACCTTACGAACTCGTCGTCATCGTTCCTAACTCTGTATCTCCCTGCCGATCGCACAATTACTGTTAACGTTCGCGCTCTGATGCATAGTTTCATAATTTGTGACCGCGATGGAATCCGTAGAATTAATATGTAAACCATTATTAGTAAGAATTCGTTATTTTTATCTATCTTTATTAAGAAGATCTACAACACCATGGTGGAATTAGAAGAGTTTAACGCTGCTGAAATGATTGAGCCACCGTTCCGATTATTGATACTTGGGAAGTCGGCGTGCGGGAAAACTGAGGCGGTAAAATATTATATGAAACAGCTTCATGATGCAAAAAAGATTGATACAACGCTTATTATCTCCGCTACAAGTTTCACGCATTACTGGGATAAAGCGGCTACTGTTCAATTGGGTGCCTGGGATCCACAATACATACAAAAGGTTATTAAAGATCGTGAAGAGAAGAGGGAAAGAGGAGAGAAACTAAACCATATGCTGGTGATTTTAGAGGATATGATAGAAAACGACCAATTAGACTTAACACGTGATAAAATATGTGGTATGCTGTACACGAGGTCCCGTCATATTTCGTGTTCCGTCATTACAATTTCGCAAAAACTCCGCAAGGTTGCAAGTGTGATTCGCTGTAATAGTGATATCGTTATTATGGTTTGTGCAAGTAATCAGAAAGAGTTAGAAGCGTTCGCCGAAGAGTTTTCTACGTTTCCCCGTAAAGAAGATTTCTATAAGATGTTCGAAGAGTACGTGCATTCTTACCAATTCATCGTTTACACATCATTCAAATATAACGTAGGGTATTATGTTGATAAAGCGGAATTGGTCGGTGACTTTGATTTCCCACGGTTTCATCGGAAGCCCAAAAAGAAAGAAGATGAATTACAACCGCCACAGAAAGAAGAAGCGCCGAAAGAGATTAAAAGCGCTGTTCATACTAATAAGTTGATGCGATATAAGAGAGGACTTTAAAATTATCTTCATTATTATTAAAGCTCTTGGCAAATGAATTCGCACACACCGAGACAAATGGCTAGGGATATAGCTGAGGTGTCCATCTGTGTCAAGTCGAGAGATGAGCCTACGGGACTAAGCCTTTCGGACATCGGACCGGGTGGAGCTCGGATATGAAAGTAACTGAAGACGCTACCCCGGGAACTAAGTCTAGCCTAGTAGTAGAGCTGCAGCACAGGAAAGATCCTACGCGGGAGAGGGAGTGGCTACCCGGGGACGAGAGTAGAAATCAGAGGCGGGCAGCGAAGTGAGCTGCAGCTGTAGCTAGCTCTATGCCTAGTAGGCTAGGGCCTCCGAGAAGGCGCACTATAATCTAACCACTCTGTACACGCTAGAGTACGGCCCGCCGTGTCGTCGGCACGGCGGGTCGGGTCGGGGGCTCGCTCGTGCGAGAGCAGGCCTGGTGGAGCCGCCGGGCTCAGAGCATCGGGAAAGATTGGTCGGGGGAAGGGGGGATGGGGGCGAGGAGGGGGGCACGGCATGGGGCAGCATTGGGCGGCGGGAAAGGACGGGGGAGGACCGGGTCGGGCGGCCGCGGTCGGGAGGAGGGAGGTTCCAGTGGCGCGTTCCGCCGGGCTTCCAGCCGCCTGCCGACCGCCTCCCCCCCGCCGCGGGCAATGACGAGCCCCCCCCGCGGCGGTCCGACCGCCCCGGCCTGGCGCGTGGCCGGGGCAGGCGCCGGTGGGTTCAGCGGCCGACCGACGACCTTCCACCTGGCAGCCCGCACCACCGTCCCCTCCCTGGGGTAGCGGGAGATCAGCAGAACGGCGGGGGCAGAAGGGGTGAAAGGTGGGGCCGTGGGAGAGGGCGACTGGGGCAACGGGCGAGAGAGGGCAGAGGGGGCAAGAGCAGCGGTGGCGGCGGGAGGCGAGCGTGTCGGCGGTAGCGAGGGAGGTGTGGAGGCGCAAGTCGCGCAGGCGGCGGCAGGTCGGCGGCGGGCGCGAGGGCCCGGCGGGCGGCCGTAGGTGATAGGTTGAGAGTGAGGTCGTCAGTGGGCGTAGTGGTGGAGTCTCCGTGTCTCCACGTCTCCTCCAGTTGTAGCCCCCCCCCCCCCCCCCCCCCCCCCTACGAGGGTAGGTTAATCGTCCGGGGGGGGCAGGCTCCAGGGGCGGACCTTGGTGCTGTCGTAGAGCTCTTGGGCTTGAAGCGCTGCCTTCCATCCTCGGTATTCCGGCGGGCAGTCCGCGTTCTGAGCTGCGCGAAGGTCGTTATGAAGGTGTATGGGCCCGTCGCAGGCAGGACAGAGCTCTATCGGGACCCGGGGTCCGCGGGCGCGTTCTTTAGCTCTAGCTCCTGTGCGGGGCGGGCGCGGGCGACGCTTAGAGGTTTGAGAGATGCGACAGTCTCGTTCCCATGCTGCGTTGATCTCGCACCGGCTGGCCCAGAGCCGACGCGCGCGTTCGATCAGCATCTGGCGTACGCGCTTGGCCGTGCGGGGCGCGCGGTGCGGGTCGAGGTCGAGGGCGCGGATCAAGTCCCGCTCGAGCGACTGCGGGGCAACACCTTGGAGGACCCAGAGCCGCGAGTACGTGGTTGGGCGGTCGTCGGAGCTGCGCGCTTCGGCGTCATCGTCGGCTACGCGCAGATAGGTGGGCACAAGGCCGGAGGTGAGCGCTATCGTGGGATCAATGTTCTTGAGTTGGGGTCCGTGAGTCTCGCGGTGGGCGCGCCGCAGGAAGCGATTCAGTTCACGGGCGGTCTCCGCGCGGTGCGCCACTGCATGGGGCCCCGGGCAGAGGAAGACGTGTGTGAATGTCTCCGCCGGGCCCGCCGTGAGAGCTATCGGTACCTCGCGCCGTCTGCTGGGGCCGGCCTGCACTGGCTGCTCGTTCGCTTCAGCTGGGCTTGCACGGTCTCGCCGGGTACTCGGTGTCCTCGTGGCGCAGGCCGCGCAGCGGCCGCCCGGGTTATAGGCTGCGTAGAGGTCAGGCCTATCCCGTACCCGGACTTCGTTCGCTGGAAGCGAGCTGCAGATCAATTGGGTCCTGAACTTGAAAAGCGCGTTGCGAGCTCCGCTCGCGCCGCGGAACCGGGGTCCTACGGCTGTCTCCGCGTACAGCCCGCCGATGTCTGCCCCGGCGTCTCCGCGGCGTAGAAACGCACCAGCCAGTGGTTGTTGAGCCCAAGCGAAGTGTGTGTGATGCTCATGTAAGGTGTCCATGTGTTCCTTCGGGTCGCCTTCCACCCGTCGCACGGTGCCGTCCCCGTTACCGACTGTGAGGACGGCTGGCATGCTGAACTCCGGTGGCAGGAAAACGGGCTCGTGAAGACTCTCTGCAGGGAGTTGTTCGTCGGCTGTGCGATTCGCAAGAGCGTCGGCAACGTCATTGTGCAGGTCGCGCGCTTCGCCTTGCGCGTGCGCCTTCACTTTCACCAGCGTGAGCGGCCGCCCCCGCATATCTAGTTGGGTCCTGAGCTTACGCCACGCATACAGTTCGGCAGAGCAGACGTGCCGGGTGTACTCCCGCGAGCTACGCTGGGCAGCGTCGAGAACGAATTCCTTACACCAGCGGATCGCGTTCTGGTTGTCGATGTGGACGACGGCTCCGAACGGGGATAGCATGTCCGCCATAAGCACTGCCTGTAATTCCGCTTTGTTGATCTCCTGCGTCCCACTCAGGCGGGCGCGAAAGCTGGGAAAGACTTCCGGCGGGTGGAGGTTCGCGCCCGTGCGTAGGTGACGCGCGGGCCAGTGGACCGCATAGGCCCCGCGCGCTAGGCTCGTCTGACCGTCCAGCAGGCTCCCGTCCGTCCAGGCTTGGGCTGGCGCGGCCGCCTCGTAGGTCCCGTCGGAGGCGGCTTCAGCTGCCCACAGCTCGCGGCGGAGGTCCCCCTCCAGCCCATCCCATGCCTGCAGAAAGGTCGCCCAGGAGTCCTCGTCCCTCAGTGCGCAGTAGTATTTCCGTGCCTGCCTATCGGTAATCGGGGCCGCCTCGTCTTGCGGCAGGTGCAACGGATCCGGCGGGTCCGCTTCCAGCTCGGCGAGGCGGGCGGCATCCTCGGGTGAGAGGAGGTGCCATTGAACGCGCTCGTCCCCTTCCTGCCTGGCTTGCAGCAGCATCCGCCACCGGTGCGCGTCCATCGCCTCTGCCGCGGTTCGCCCGGGGTGAAAGTATTCGAGTAAGCCTTGGCGCAGGACCTTGCGGCTGGCGCGACCTGAACGGGTAGCGACCTGGCCCTCGCATTCGTCCACGGGCACGTTGCTGAGCGCAGCGGTTGACATGGAGCCAGGTACGGTTCCCAGCGCGGCGGCGTGTTCGACCCAGCCCCGATAGAAGTGCCGTGCTCCCCTGCATCGTCGCAGGTGCTCGTCGCGCGGCAGGCCGCGCCGGCGGCCCGCGGGCAGGTGTGATCGTCGTGCCAGTGCCGTCGGCCCTCCCCGGGTATGATATTGTAGCGGCGCTGCGCAAGGGGCGGCTCCCGGATTTCGTGCTGACAGTGCCCATCGCAGCGGCAGTAGGCGCCGTCGGCGACCGGGTCCGCTTCTTCCGGGACAGGGATCCAGTGTTCGAGCCGGCATTCCGTCGCAACGAGGCGGCCCGGCTCGGACTCCGCCGTACGGAGGCGTCCTACGTGGGGCGGTATCGTGGCATCGTGAATGGTCGCTAGGTCGAAGTAGCAGATGAAGTCGTCCGGGCGGTGAATGTATTTCTTAGCTCCGCCTGGCAGCTGCGCCATGGCCGAGGGGGGGGTGCCGGGGGGCTGCCGCATCGGGTACCGCAGGGCGCCCTTGCCGATGGAGTCTAGCGTCAGGGCCTGGGCCAGGGGTTTCCACCAGGGGGGGGCGGCCCAAGGCAGTGTGTCGCGGGGGGCGCGGAGGTGCAGGTCCCGCCAGGTGCAGAGGCGCTCGCCGTCGCGTGCTGTGACAGAGGACATCCAGTACATGCCGGCAGCATAGAGGGCAGGAGCGGCGTCGTTGAAGATATCTTTGGGGATATGAGTCGCCAAAACGTACTCGCGCATGAGCTCTGCCGGCTTCGGCCAGTGTACCCCACTCCCAGGGGGGTACGGGGCGCTCACGTAGCGTGCGTGGTTCGATTGGATCCTGTACTGACGGCGCTGTAGCAGCGGCATCACAGCGGCGATCGTGTTGGCCTTCGCGAGTTGGGGCGTGACGCGCGCGTTCAGGAACTCTGTCGGCAGCAACGGCACGCCTAGTTTTCGCTGGAGGGCGCGAACGCGGTGGGCCATCACCTGGGAGAGCAGATCGTCAGGCTCGCCGCAGAGCCGCGCGAGCAGATCCGTGATCTGGTTCTTGGCCATCAGGTGCGCCGTGCGCGGGAGGCGATACGTGCCGTGGCTCCAGAGCGCATAGTTCGATGTCGACGCCGCTAGTCCACCGTGGTGCTTAACTACTCGCAGCCAGATGGCGTCCAGACGGTCGCACTGGGCTTCCGACATCGGCACCACCTTGAGCCCGTACGCGATCCGGGCCTGCACGACGGCCTCGACGATGTAGCAGGCCTCTTGCGCGGTCAGTTGCTTGCGTGCAATGACCGCAACGGTCTCGCGGGCTTGCGCTTCCATCTGTCTGATTTGCTCGGTCCACGACAGGTTCGCGGTCAAGTAGACGCCGAGCAGCTTAAAGTGCGCGCCCGGCGCCAGCTTCTTGCCGACCGGCACGCGCGGATGGCCCAGCAGTGGAGCTTTTGGCTCGGGTGAGACGTTGTTGTACGTGAACTCGGTTTTCGAAGCGTTGACCGTAATGTCGTGCATGCGGAAGAACTCGGAGGCCACGTCGGCCAGTCTCTGAATCCCGGCCGCTGTGCCGCTCCACCACTGGGTGTCGTCCGCGTACGCGCACCCCGTGACGCGCGCGCGGGGCTGCCCGGCGTCCGCGACCGCATCGCCCAGAACGTACGCGACCCCCTCCCCGCCTTGATCGCAGTCGATTCTGTCCAACTCTTGCTGAGCGCAGAGGAGGGCATCGTAGAAGATGAGCCAGTGGAGCGGTGACTCGATGCCGCCCTGCGGAAGGCCGCATTCAAGCTCGAAGGCGTCAGAGAGTCCGTGCCCCGTGATCGCGCGCGCGCGCCGGCGCTCAAAGATATTGCGATGCAGGTCAATGTACCCCTCCGGGGCCCCGATCCGGCGGAGGGAGAGCTCCATGCTGACCCACGACACTGAGTCGTACGCCCGCCGGATGTCCTGGAGCAAGATATAGATGGGCTTTTGGTGCTCTTTAGCGTCCTCTAGGATGGCCACCGTGAGGTGCAAGGCGTCGTCCGTTGACTTGGCTTTCCTGAAGCCGTAGTTCACCCCCTTCAGCACCCCGTGCTTCTCTATAGCATCCGCTAGTCGCTTCGTGAGCAGGCCCGTTGCTAGCTTCAGGCCGACCTCTTGGAGCGTGATGGGGCGGAGATTGCCTTCGATGTCCCCGTCCCAGACCCCCTTCTTCGGGATCCCGAAGATGTTGCTCTCACACATCTCGCTGGGCAGGTCGCGGAGGCGGAGCACCTCGCAGACGATCGCCATCAGGAGCCGGCGCCCGCGGGGTGGGTACGCCTCCGGATCCATCGCGTCGGGCAGCTCCGGGTTCCAGAGCGTCTTCAAGATTGCGTTTGTACAGTTCGAGGGCCCGCCCGCCCCGTCTGTCAGCGAGCGCACGTACGCCCCTAGCTCCTCGTACGTAGGCTCGATCATTGTCCCGGCGAATGCATCTGCTGCACCAGCTTGCAGAACCAGGGGCCGGTAGGCTGCACGCCAGAAGTCGGGGGGCAGGTAGTCTAGCGCGGAGTCGGGCACCAGGTCGACTGTGCCGCCAAGCTGGGGGTTGCGTTTGGCACACCATTGCTTCCAGTGCTCGGCCATGACGGCTTTGACCTCATCGGGAGACGTGTAAATTTCGTAAAAGTTTCCGTCGCGCGCTAGTCGCGTGACGTGCATGATCGGCTCCCCGCGCGAGCGTTCAAGTACAGAGTTTAGATAGCTGCGCAGCTGGCGCGGGTCCGCAAAGCGTGCCTGGCGCGCCGTGACGAACTCCTGGATCTGCCGGTTACGTTCTGCGCTCGTCTCTTTCTGGTGGCGTCTGCGAACGCGGTTCCGCCAGTTGTTCAGGAGCTTGAAGTAGAGTCGCCACGACCCGTAGCGGGCCGGGAAGGGCGCTGCGTCGTCCGGGTCACGGACGGGGCGGCGCGGCATGGGTTCGGGTCCCGGGACGAGGCTTTTGACGAGGCCCTCAAGTTTCTCGATCCGGGTGATCAATCGGGATGATGGTAAGCCTCCAGCGGATTCTGCAGCCCATCCAGCGAGTAGGCGACCGACCTTCCTGTCCATCACCAGCTGCCATGCGACCGGCCGCCGGTTCGCGGGGCGGGAGCCGCGCGCTTTCAGGCACTTGTGTTCTTTAGCTAGCGCCAGCACGTCCTCGGTGGCCCGCCGGTAGAGGGTACCGATTCGCTCCCGCCGCTCCTCGTCGGTGCCGCCGCCGACGCCGTTCAGGGCCTTGTCCAGTTCTGTCTCCAGTCCTTTCAAGCGCTCCTCCACCGCCTTTCGGAACGCCGGGAGCTTTTCTTTGTCTATGAGGTGCAGCGCGAAGAGGGGCGGGGGCTTCGCCGGGCGCGCCTCGTCCTTGGCTGGCTGGCTGAGCCCCGCCGTTTTCAGGTCATAGTCGGCCATGACGGGAAGGTGATCGGAGGGGTGCGGCATGGCCACGGCTCGGGGCAGTGCATGTACCGATCGCAGCGCCTTTTTCAGGCTCGCCGAGTGAAGCACCGCATCGATGCGCCCCGCCGAGATGATAACGTCGTCGGGCGCAGGATCCAGCAGGCGGTCGTCCAGCACGAGTTCCGGCGCCTCGGCCGCCGAGTCCCGTTTTCGTCGTCGTCCACTGGCGGGGCCCCCGATGTCTCCGCTGGCGGGCCGTGGCGGGCAATAAAGGTGACCTCCGCTCCTTTTCTTTTCTCTTCTGCCGCATCCAACAGTCCCCAAGTGCCTCGCAGCGTCCCCCACCACGCGCGTTCCGGTATCTGGGACTGGACGAAGCTGCCTTGACGAATGCGGGAGATGGCCGGGATCGCAACAGAGTTCCAGTCACCCAGGAGAATCAGGTGAGCTTTCGCGCGAGAGCGAAAGTCCGCGTTGATGCGCTCGAGGCACTCCATCAGCGCCTTTTGATCCGCGATGTGCTCAGGTTTACTCTCGGTGGGAGGCATGTAGACGCTCGCGACGAACAGCTGGCGGTTCGCCTTGAGGCGGATTTCACACCCGGCGAGTCTGCCCGGGCAGCGGTAGTGCCGCGCGATGTGGCGCGCCCACGGCTCGGCGACCCAGAGAGCAGTCCCGTTCCCTTTGGTTTTCGATTTCTTAATCGAGTGGATCAGCCTCCCGCGCGTGATCGAGCTGAGCGGGGCCTCGCCGGGGGCGGCGGCCGGGGTGAAGAGGGCCGCCTGCATCTCGGCGTTCGAGACCGAAAGTTCCTGCAGGGCCATCAAATCCAAGGCCCATTTCTGCGCAAAGTCCTCCGCCTGCTGCAGCCGGCCCGCCGACGTGCCCCTTGTGTTAAGAGTCATCACGCGGAGGGCGCCTTCAGGTTTGTGACGGGAGAGGGCGGGCGCCGGGCCTATGAGCGGGCTCCCCTCGGCAAAGTGCGCGGGCGGGAAGAGCGTGCCAAACGTTATCAGGTTGGGTGGAGGTGCGGCAGCTGTGTCTACGGGCGGGGGCGCGGCTGCGTTTACGTCAGCGCCGGGGTCACTAGTTACAGGGGCGGCATCAGCCGCCGACACTGCGCCCCGGCGCGGAGGGGCCATACTAGCGCTGAAGTCCACTGCGAAAGGACGACCGAGTCGACAGGGCTCCGCGGCAGTCTGCGCTCGGGGCAATGGCGGCCAACAGTACGCCGGGTCAACGCGTGGCGCAAGAGTGCGCGGACTGGACTCATGAGCAATTCGAGTGCTGTGGTTGACGATAGACATACGCGTTGGTTAAGGAAACGAATGGGCATGTTGGGCAGTCGGCGGGCGCAGGGAGCGCAAGGCAGACTGTACTCGAACGCGGGTTCTAGTGTGCGGCATTTAAAGCGTTCGAGGCAAGCAGGACAGGATGAGATAGGACGGGAGGCAGGTTCGTCGGGAAGCGAGGAGCTCTGGGGCTCTCGCAGGTAGGACGGGAAGGGATTCGGACGGGAAGCCCGGCGGGCAGTCAGGACGTGAGGGAAGGGGACGGGAGGGACCCTCATGGAGCCCCGGAAGCTATCGTGATGGAGGAACGGCGGGATGGGGAGCTAACTGTGCACCATGATCGCCGGGCCCAAACTCTGTCCAGCAGTTGCTCTCACCCTAACCGTCCTTCTCCTGTGGTCGTGCTGGTCGCCCAGCCCGCGAGGCTCGGCAGCGGGGCGCCCTTTGTCCAATTTCTTGGGGTACAGGAATCCTTCATTATTATTAAAGATACAATGCCGCCGAAACGTAGAGGAGTTCCCGCTGGTGCTATTTCATATTCAGGCGGTGATAGTTATGGATCTCTCAATACTACACCAATGAAATTTGACGGAGTCAATCAAGTAAAAGCAACTCAACAAGAAGAAGACCCTTTAAATGCCGCTTATGAAGAATCGCCGGCGGATAAAGCGCCTCAAACATCACAAAGTGATCAGTTAAACATTTCCCCGGAAGTCTCGAAGATGAAGGCGGTCGGTGAAGGTGCGCGTCGGATTATCGGCGCTGCTGATGATCGTGAACTTGGTCTACAAGATCTTGCACTTGCCCGCAAAGGTCAAGGTGTTTCAAAAGAATCGGACAAGGTTATTCAATCGATGGCGGGTGAAGTTACTTACAAGGTTGCACCTACTCAAAACATCCACCGAATCCCGAAGGCTCAATGGGACGAGATGACCGCTAAACTAAAAGACCTTGAAGCAAAGTCAAGCGCGCTTGAACAGTATGTAACAGAGAAGAAAGAACGCGCTAAAATTAAGGAAATGCTGCGTAAAGAAGTTTTCCGAATGGGAATTACTGGTGTTCCCGATAAACAATTTATTGGTAAGAAAGAGACACAAATAGATGAGCAAGCGGTAGATGAAATGAAGACAAAGACACAAAAGGGAACCATTGAACCTGGCGCAACCAAAGCCGAAGTAGAGAAAGCCGTAGCACCAACAGTATACAAGCGGAGAGTTTGGCTATAAATTATCTATCTCTTTATAGAGACATGGACATTATACGAAAGATGATCGAAATGTTTAATTTGCATGTGGTAAGTAATTGTCACAGTGGATGTTGTGATACAACCGTTGAAGTAGAGATTACCGATGGGGAAGGAAGTATAAGTAGTCGAAGAAATTCCACCGGTTCGGTAAATTCTCGACCAACAACCCCGGAACCGGATCCCGCACCCGATACCCCACCACTTCCTCGATTTCGAAGATCTGATAGTAGAGAGTTTAGGCGTAAATCGTTTTCGCATTCACCAACGTTGAACAGGCAATAATTTATTTCTTCATTTATAGTATCGGAAAATGCTTGAAGAAGTCTATAATATCATCTTAGCAAAAAGACAGATTTACGCTGTTAAATCTGCAATTGAAGAACGTAGACAAGAGATCGTCCGGTCACCAAAAAATGACGCCCCAAAAAATACTTAAAGACACAACACATAATACCATCTGGTAAAAGATTTTCTCAACTACATATAAAGGGGAACATGACGACTGTTATTAACATAAGCGACGATATGGTTAGTGTAATCGAATTCGGTGAAGAAGAAGATGTAGCACACGTCAATTATAAAATGAAAGACGCGCTGAGGAAACGGACGCTCTACAACGAAGACCCCGTCTACCGGGAGTATAAGAAATCGCAATCGCTCGCTTCATATTACCGTCGCAAGGAACGCGAAGGAATCGAAAACAAGATGCGGGGACGTCCTCGAAAGTATTAAGGGAAAATCCCATTTGACCGCTGAACCCAATTAATCATTTTTCGTGCGGTCTATCGATAGCTTCCGATAGATCCCTTACCTTCTCCCGATTACCGTTTTTTGGTAATTGAGGAGATTTCAAGCACTTAAAGGTTAGCCGCCAAAAAATGACAAGGATAAAATTTTTTTCTCCAACCTTAGTAAAAGACAATGTTCAAGTCTCAGCAAACCAACGGACTCCAAGTGACTCTTTATGAGAAAGCCGACCGTTACGTTGTCCGTCATCTTATCGATAACTTCGATGATTTGAAGTATCGCCCACACGTTGATGCTTCAAATACTCTTTCAATGCTCAATCGGTATATTACTAATATCGATCGCAATGGACGTGTTGAAGTTAAGTACAATCAGTGCAAGCACAACACCGGGCGTTACTACTCTAACATCAAACAAATCAAAAAGAAACAGGTGTCGATGCAAGAGATGCCCCGTGAATTCCGTCACACGATTGCTCGCGAAAAATATATCGATATTGATATGAAGAATGCGCACCCAACGATTCTCCTCCAATATTGTAAAAAAAATGATATCTCTTGTGAAGGTGTGAATGATTACGTCCAAAATCGCGATTCTATCATTGCCGATATTACGGAGAAGAGCGGTCTCTCTTGTGAAGATATCAAACAAGCGTTTCTCTCTTTGATTAATGGTGGCGGTGGTTCTGTTGAGAATCAAGTTCTAATGACACACCCCAAGTTCTTAGCGGTCAAGAACGAAATCACTGGTATTCACGCTCAAATTGCAAGCATAGAGGAAAATAAGAAGTTTCTTCTGATCTGCAAGCGCAAGAAAGAGTTTAACGTTCTCGGCTCTGTGATGAATATGGTTCTCTGCAATATTGAGAATCAGTGTCTCATAACTCTTTGCGAATATCTAACAACACTTGGTCTCACTGTCGGAGTTCTCGTTTTCGATGGCTGTATTATTGAGAAAGACCCGAAATTTTCCGAAGAGAAAATCAACGAAATTCTCGGTGACGCTTCGAAATACATCAATGACATGACCGGTTATTCCATTGAACTGTTGGTTAAGCCGATGGATCAGGGTTTCGTTGTCCCGAAACCTGATGAAAACGAGATGCTCACTCAGTTTGAAGTGGTTCGTGACGATCGTGAAGCTGCACTCAAATTTGTGAAAAAAGTTGAAAAGCGTGTGATTCAGTCAAAAGGTCGTCTTTTCGCTCAATCAGAAGATTTTCTATGGACGGATGATGCTACACAAGTTCATAATATCTTGGTGAGGCTGTGCATGATGTGCGAAATGTATAAGGAAGATGATAAAGGTAACTTGAAACCATATTCGTCCAACGATAGTGGTGCTACTCGTATCATCAAAATAGCCAAAGCATTCTTTCCCGAAAACCGCACATTCTACGATGAGATTCTGTGGCCCTCCACACTTGGGAAAATATGCTATCGAAATGGTGTCTATGATTTCTTCACAAAAAAACTAACCCCGTGGAATGAATCTAAGAACATTTTCTCAATGACTCGAATTGAGCGTGACCTTCCGGTTGATGAAAATGGTTTCGTTCTCAAACCTTCCGATGCTGATATTAAGATTCTCTACGATGAAATCCTCGAACCAATCTTCGGTGCTGAATCGGTTGAAACTGCCCTCGCATTCACAGCGCGCGCAATGGCGGGACAATACGAAGACAAACAATGGGGTCTTTCAATTGGTGAGCGCAATTGTGGTAAGGGAGTTTATGTGAATCTGAATGAGAATACATGGGGAAGTGGCTACGTTCATACCATCAGTGGTGATGTATTCCTGATGACAGGAAAAACAGATAATAATGATACATCGAGACTGAAATGGATGGAACCTTGTGAATTTCGCCGTTTGACATTCACACAAGAGATGAAGTTCGACGTTTCAAACCCAAATATCAAAGTGAATGGCTCTGATATCAAAAAGAAAGAATCCGGTGGCGATATGCAATGTATGCGTGTCTTGTATGGTAATGAAAAAAACATCCGACTTCAAAGTCGCCTCTGGATGATCATGAATGATATGCCCCCAATCTCTCCTACTGATACTCTCCAAACTGCTGTGTTGTTCAAACATCCTCACAAGTTCGTGGATCAGGAAACAGTGGATGAAATGAATTCATCAAGTTTCCGCTTGGCTTCCGAGAATATCAAGAGCGATTTACTCAAACGTCCTAATATCATTCATGCTTTTCAGTGGATGGTTTTCGAAGCTTTCAAACCTAAGAAGTTGGTTCTCTCTGGAAAAGTAGCCGAAGATATTGCCGAATTCAAAGAAGACGCCGGAGACGAACTCTCACTCATTAGAAGTAAGTTCGAATTCACACGCAATGCTGCCGATCGCATATCAAGCAAAGATGTTGATGAGGAGATTGAAGACCTGAAACTCAATATGTCAGCAAATCGTATTAAGACCGTTATGGAGTTACTGGGAGCCAAATACGATAAAAACGCTGTTCGAAAGAGATACGGAAACGGTTACGATCGCGGTTACAAAGGTGTGAAAATCGTGTCTGAAAAAGTCGGGTTTGCTTTTGAAGAAGACGATGATGTCGGATATTAAATTTCATAAGAACAATTATAATAAATGTGTACTCTTTTTTATAACCTTACTGTAAATGGTATAGTAGGTACTTGTTTTAGAAAGTCCCATTGGGAACGCGTTGAATATCCAAAATAAAAATGTTCCTTTATAATAAAGATGCCCCGCCAAACTAATCGACTCATCAAAGAAAAGAAAAATGAAATTATTGGATTGTTAGGAACTCTCTTAGTAACCGGTGAGATTACCGAAGCGGAATACGATAGAGAAGCCACCATCTTAGATAGACGACCTCGATTAGGTCAACTCACAGAAATAGCAAATGATCTTTATGATCGCATGCAGAGAATGGAGGAATTTATGGGTGAAGGACAAAGATTAGGAGCAATTGACCCGGACATTGAAGATGGACAAGCAATGAATCAAGCGTATTCATGGTTAACTTATCGCGCCCGAAACGAAGTAGTTGTAGATGCTATCGATTTTCTTGAAAGAATCGCACCAAGTCTACCGCAACGCATTAAAACCCGCTTAGATCAACTAAGAGCGGTTAAGGTTCGTCTTACTTTCGTTTGTAGATTTACCAAAGTTGCAAATCCTCGAATCTTTATAACGAAATTCATACACAGCGATTATTTTGTAATCACTAAATCCCGTAACATTAACACCGAAGTTCGTAAAGCATTACAGAAAATGCAAGAAGAAATGATCCAAGTAGATAGTTACCGTTTGCAACGCATTGAAATACTAAGAGGTGTCATTATGTCATATGCGCCGGTTGGCGGTTGTTATTTCGCAACTCCCGAATGGATCGCATCCAAGAAAGCTACAATAAACGTAAAAAATATCGATGGGCAAGATTGTTTTAAATATGCTATTTTGGCTTACCTTCATCGAAAGGACATTAACAAACACAAGAGTAACGAACCTTACCAATATCGCAGATGGTTAAATGAACTCAATTTTGACGGTATTCAGTTTCCGGTAGCATGTGATGCTGAGGTGATCGATCGTTTTGAAGAATTGAACCCGGACCTCTCTATTAATATTTACGGTGCTGATAATGAGAAACAGTGTTTTTATCCTCTTCATCGATCAAGTAACCCAAGACGAAAGACCAAGATTAACCTTTTACTCATTGAAAACTCCGAAGATGATAGGGGACACTACATAACAATCATGTCATTTAGTCGTCTCTTAAAAACCACTTTTGATAAAGCATGTGATGGGCGCATTTACTATTGTGAAACCTGTCTATCACGTTTCAGAACTCAGGAGAAATTAGACCTACATACAGAAGCAAACCGATGTATCGATTGGAGGGAGAGCAAAGGCAAATGTCCGAAGCCGGGAAGTACAATAGAATTCGGTCTACAACATCTACGTAAAACGGTTTGGCTTCCTGTGATCTGTTATGTTAAAATTGAAGATCATTCGGTAGCAATAGATACACTGAGAAGTAAAAGAGAGATTAAAGCAGTCTCACTGAGAGTGATTATGGGTGAAGAAATGAAACTATACCATTTTGAAGGAAATGATCCACTCAGTTCTTTATTTGCAACTCTACAAGAGATCAGACCCGAAGTAATTGAAACGCTTTTTAGAAATATCCCAATGCATCCACTCACAGAAGATCAAAAGGCGGAATACAAGATAACAAAACACTGTTATATTTGTTCTCAGAGATTCACCCACGAAAACTTCCCGGTTCGCGATCATTGTCACCAATCCGGTGATTTTATCGGCAAAGCATGCCGAAACTGTAACCTTCACCGCCGAATCTCAAAACAAAGCAAAGTAGCTATCGTGGTTGATAAAATGGATGAATGTGGACACGGGATATTCCGCAAGATCGCACAACAAGACGATAAACTACGTGTGGAAATTTTAAGCAAGAACTTTAATCAATACCTATCCCTTCAATGGGGTATGTGGAAATTCATAGATGCATCACATTTTATGGATTTCCAAAGTGAGAATGTCGATGATCTTATGTCTAAATTCGAGAATTTCCGTAAACTTGCATATTCTCAATATGGATTAGATCCCGCACATTACGTTAGCGCACCTGGTTTATCCTGGGACGCAATGCTTAGACACACAAAAGTAAAGATTGAACTTATCGATGATGTAGAGAAATACGAATTTATTGAGAAAGCCATTCGCGGTGGATTTGCAACCATGCCCACACGATATGCAAAGGTAGAAGAACCCGATGATCACATAGTATTGTTGGACGCGAATAATCTTTACGGTTATGCACTTAGCCAACCACTACCGATTGGAGATTATCGATGGGAAGAGATCACAGAGGCACTTAAAGAGGTTGAAGGGCGAAGCGCATTTATTGAAGTTGATCTTGAATACCCGACATTCCTTGAAGATCATTATGATTTCCCACTCATTGTGAATAAAGAATTGATTACCAAAGATATGCTCGGAGATTATCAACGAAAACTATTAGATTTGACGGGCGAAAAGATTAGCAAAGACCCCAAACTCACAGCGTCTTTTACACCTAAATATAAGTACGTGATTGCTCGACCTCTTCTTAACTACATCGTCGAAAAAGGTGTAATAATTACTAAGATACATAAAGTTCTCTCATTTGCAACCTCACCATTCATGAAATCTTATATTGGTCTTAATACTCTACTACGCCACGAATCAACTAACAATTTCGAAAGTGACTTTTTCAAACTAATGAACAATGCAATTTATGGGAAATGTTTGGAATCTTGTAGGGGTCGCTCAACTGTCAAGATCGCTAACAGCGAGAAATTGTGTAAGAAATACGCAGCAAGTCCGCTTATCAAGGCAACAAATGTAATAAACGAAAATGCGGTTGCCTTTGAGATGTATTCGAAGCATGTAAACTTAGATAAACCCGTAGCAATTGGCGCTTTCGTTTTGGATTTCGCGAAACTACATAATTATCAATTCTTCTATGATGTGATCAGGAAGAAATGGGATTCAGCTAAACTACTATTTCATGATACCGATTCGTTTTGTTTGTTCCTAAAAACCAAGAATCTCAATGAAGATATGAAAGCAATAGGTGAACATCTCGATAGAAGTAACTATGATAAATCACATCCTCTAATGAATATTGAGAATCGCATGGTACCTGGTAAATATAAAAATGAGTTTCCAAATGCGAAGATCGTAGAGTATGTAGGTCTGAGATCGAAACTTTACGCTTTCAGAACTGAGACCAACGAAAAAGTAAAGATGTCGGGGACTTCTTCGAAAGAAGTTCACTTTGACGATTTTAAGAAATGTCTATTTGAAGGCATCACAAAAACAGTAACAGTAAGAAACAAGCAACGACAAGACCACAACTTATATGACTTGGAGAGCAGAAGGGTGGCTCTAAACCAACTCGATAGCAAACGGAAAATATTTGACGACGGCATTCACAGTTTCCCATTTGGTGTCTGATATACTTGTTCAATACTTCTCTTTTTATTTTTGCGATCCCCAAGCAATAATATACCTCGGATCAGATGTAACAACCATATGCACTTTAACCCCGGGTCTGTCGGTGCAATTTCAAAGTAGTTTGGTATCGGGTGTTCTGTCCAAACCGGCTCGTCCATTATTAATATATTGAAAATAAAGTAAAGATGCCCTCAGCACAGATTGGTTTAAGAGCAACTCCAAAAATCGTAAAGAAAAGTTTAAAAGATGATCAAGGTTACACACTACCTATAACCATTCCCGTCGAAGAAAAGAACACACGAATCTTAAAGAAGTCTGAGATGGTTAAAGGACTGATCCCGAAGACATTACCTACTGAGACTGTAACGAAAGAATCAAAGATTGCGAAGAAGTTTTATGATCCGCGCACTGGTTATAAAGGTTTTGGTGCAATGAGAAAAGAACTTCCTGAGGAAAACTACAAGAAGATGAAAGAATGGTATGATAAACAGGAAGTTGTTCAGATAAACGCACCAACCCTTTCAAGAAAGAGAGACCCAATGATACCAATTAGGCAACCTCTCGATACCTACGTAATCGATCTTCTCTTTTTCCCGGCATATAAGAACCAAAACGACGGTTACGATACATTTATGTCCGCGATGGAATCAACGCTTAGAACGGGTTTTATCATCCCAATGAGAGATAAAAGCGCAATAACGGCTCTTTCAGCGTTTCAGCAACTACAACAAAGAGTTCCGCGACCAATTGTACGCGTTCAAAGCGATAGCGGTAGCGAATTTACAAATACAATGTTCACCTCATACCTCGCTAAAAAATTCATCGATCATCAGATTAGCGATGTCGCAGATCATCGAAGCCAAGGTAGAATAGAAGCGTTTAACAAGCAGATCAAACGGCTTATCACGAACTATTGTATAGCAAACAACACCGCGCGATTCTTTGATGTATTGGGTGACATTGAGTATAATTATAATCACACTGTCCATTCAGCGACTAAGAGGAAACCAGCGGAAACCACAGATGAACATTATAGAGAAATCATAGGTTTAGAAGATGAGAAGTTTAAGAAGTCGATGACTTACTTAGACGGTATCAAACCAGGAATGTTTGTGAGAGTGAGAATAGAAAAGAACCCATTCGCTAAACAGGGTGTCAATTGGTCGCGGATTGTCTATACTGTTGAAGGTCGTGAAGGTTTTAAGTTTCGGTTACGAAATCCAAATGGCGAAATGGTTGATGGAAGGTTTGCTTTTCACGAACTGTTACCCATTAAAGGTGTTGAATACAACGAAGCGCCAACAGTAGATGTACTTGAACAAGCAAAAGAAGAAGCGCGGGTAGATTCAGCGATTCGTAAAGAAGGCATCGAAAAAGCGGATGATGCCCCAGAAGAACCGCTTTTACAATCCAGATTAAAGAAAAAAAACAAAGTAACAAGAGAATTAAAGAAACTTACAATTAATGGAACTGAAAAACTCTAATTTCTAATAAATGAACCCGTCACATCAACTCTCATAGTTGGAGCATTTACATATACTAATGGATAAATACGAATATATTTAATTCTCAAAGAATAACGTATATTAAATACATCGTTAATTATAAGCGGGAAACCTGTAGCATATGATACATCCCCAGAGTTATTAGCATTATTTATATTTTCACACACAAAGATTCTATTTACACCATCAGATTTAATGAATGACCATGTTAAACCATCTTGCGATGTCGCAACATTGAACGTCTTAATAAAGGCAGTTGTTATACCTGAACCATACGCAATTATAGAAGCGACCTCAAATGTATATGGAAAAGCAATTTGCAAATATTCAGTTGGCGTTTCCCATACTCCGTTAATGGCGGATGCATTCGCTTCCCATCCAGTTAATGATGGGCGGGCTTTAAATGCTTCTTTTCCGAATTTTGCAGAAGAAGCGGTAAACGCATTATCTGACAGAAAATACCAATTAGCATCGATGGGAGGTATGTTATTTAGAGTGGATGATACATACGATCTGACAGGGTTCTTAATCTCGTAGTTTGTTACAAGTAACTCACAGAGTCTATTTATCATAGCGTCATTTGCAGCAATAGCGTCTCAGTGAACGCAAGCATGTCGGGATTTTAGAGGTATCATCAAGGGACTTGACTATGTGATTTGGAAGAGGAACAGATAGCCTATAGTACCTCCCATAATCCTGATCGTAGTTGTAAGGTAGTAATTCTTCCATCTTATCAAGAGCCGATAGTTCGCTTGCAGCCATTAGCATATTAATTAATGGGCTTCCTTCTGTTGAAGCAATCCATGAAAGAATACCCCAGCTATTCACAGTCTCATAAGCATATCCGAAATATTCAGATTCTAAATTAGCATCCACTTCACCACAAGAGATACTTATAACTATAATTTCATCATCATCATTATAAATCTTTTTTGCATGACTATAACCGCATAAACTTGGGTTATTGTTTCCTGAAATTGCGCCATCAATCAGAGAAGCAATTACGCCATTATTGAAATCTACAATACTTACAGGTGAAAAATATGTGGGAGCAGCAGATGTTGCACGCGCTACTATTTTATTCGGCAAAAAATTGTACTTGTTATCGTTTGTTATAAATATTGGTTTCATATATTGAGTATCAAAAGATGTAATCACAATGTCTTTTAGAGAATCTCTTATAAGCGATTCACCAGTAACTGAGTAAATCGCACTTTCCAATGGTGCAACATCATATTTCGTATTAAAAAGGGCATTTTCAATGATATTTCGCGGATTCGCAAAAATTAACGGTAGTTGTGTTAGATATATATTATGCAAATCGTTAGCGGTTAGTTTCGGTTCATAGGGCATCTCAGGATGTCTGATGTTTAACCCAATAGCAATTATACCACCTGTGGATGTTCCGCTTACAAGATCGACAAGATTTATTATACGTCTACCAGTTCTATTTTCAATTTCTGTTAGTAACCTTGTTATGATGATACCACGCGCACCCCGCCAGACAACGCTAAAACGATCTTTTGAGGCATCTTTACTTTATTGAAATTTAATAAATCTCTATATGTAGAGCATGCAGGGATGAGTTTCAATTATCCAGCAAATTTACAAACAATAAGTGGTGGTAAAACAAACCCGAAACATGTGAATTTCGATAATATTACCATCAAAGGGTCGGCTTCTATCGATCAGAGCGCCGATAAACCCAGTAAGACACAAGCCAGAGAACATGCTTTATCGCTGAATCAAACAGATCCAGACAAAGAAGATGTTAGCATTGCTTTCAGTTTGGGCAATGTTAAAAAAAACGCGGTTGCGGAAATCAAAGCAACAAGAAGGCAACGAAAACTTAAAACAAGTCAAACCCATCCCGATATTCCCACACGTTTCGATAGCGGGCGATTAATTTTTAATGTACAAGATGAGAAAGGTAAACAAAATACAGGTCTAAGAATTTATAATGAAGGTAGCACACCAATTGTCGAGTCATCACAAATCTTGCAAGTTGGTAGTTTTCCCACTACAAATCAAGTATGTAACTCATATGATGTTTACCCAAAAGACATAACTTATGATTTTGCGAGAAATGAACCTTTTGGGTTCTTTATTCCGAAAGATGTACACGAAAAAAAACCATCAATAACCATTAATAGTAGTACTTCCCAACCTGTTGCTATACATTTACATCCCGATCTTGTCGAAATGGATCGGCATTTACTACCTTTGGTCACAAACACCAAAGACCTTGGTATTAGAACCCGACAATGGCGAAATATTCATGGTAGTAATGTTTATGCAAATGGCGAGAAACTTGTTAGTGAGAAAACAATAAGAGAAATATTTGAACATTATGGACCTGTTCCCGTTCCATTTCCACTTCCATGGGATCCACCAGATCTTACACCAAAGAAACAACCCGGAAGAGAATACACAGCAGATGAAACGGTAGCGTTTGGGCAGCATTTAGTGAGTTGGGAAAAAGTTTATAATAAACCAGTTTTTAAAGATTACAAACCGCCCGCTGAGGAACTCTTAGCACCAGATATTAATGTTATACCTCTCGAACATAAAGAATGTGAAGACGTGGAAGAATTGCCGGATGGATTTGATCCTAACCATATGTTATACGATCGTTACGAACCTTACGACGAACAACTTTTACCACATGGATTAAATCCACCTAACATAGATTACGAACAACCACATATACCAGATGAAGAGTTATTACCAGACGGATTACAACCGGGTTTTTTCGATTTTACCGTAGATTGGAGGGATATTATTAACAAACCCGAAACATTCCCACCTGATCCCCACGAACACGAATGGGATGACATTCTAAACAAACCGGAAAGATTCCCACCGACACAGCATCGCCACCATTGGGACGAAATTGATGGAATACCAGGAGAGTTTCCGCCGGAAGACCATTTACATATTTGGAGTGAAGTAAGACAACAGCCCACTTTTGCATCAGCAGGTAATGTATTATTAGGAGATATTAACAATGGTGTGAGTCTCTACCAAAACATAGACACACCAGAAAGATTACAATTAAACGATTATTACGTAAATCGCAGGGGAATAGATGCAGGCACCACAATGGAAGGCGAATTATACATTCGACCACCCACAAGAAATGTAATATTACCACTTGGTGGTGGTATTGAAATAAAAGACACAAAACCGGGAATCTATCTTACCAATTACTACGCCGATGATGTCCCAATGACAGGAGGTTTATTATCTCTACCATCTGATCCAGCAAACTACGATGATAAAAACGCAGCAATCCAAATTAATGTGACTAATGTAAGCGATTTAGACGGATCAAGACCAAAATTAATATTTAGCCGTGAGCAACTCGCAGCAGAAACACTTTTAGGAGATCGCGATGATTATAAACAATGCGAGGTAGCATGGATAAAAACAAATTATAATGGCGGAGTTGGTGAAGGTTTATTAGAAATCAATCAAAGAGCAAGCGCCAAAAATATACACAATGAAGATATTTCGAGAGTGGTAACAGAAGATTACCTAACGGCTGTAATTCTCGTTAATTTCGTTACTCTTGCTATGCTTGGAAATTATGTAACAAAACCTGAATTTGCCGCGGAATTATCTAAATATCTTCCGCTTGTTGGTGGGACGATCACAGGAGATCTTACGGTTAATAGTAATATTTACAGTAGCAACATAGAGACCAGCAACCTAAAAGTGAATGGAATTCTTACAGTTGGTTCAGGCAATTTTAATACCATGAATCAAGTTTACAGAGAATGGTATGATGTTCCAGCAAGCTTTGATCCAGCATTAAATATCTCGAACTGCATTTTTGCTTGGAAGGCATCAGGAGAACCAGGTCAATCAGCAACGTATACAACTATAATAAGTAGAGTCCCAAATTCAGTTGTTCCAGACTTGTTTATCTCCGGAGTCAGTTCCTATTACACCAATCCCGAAATCAACAACCAAGTTAGTGTTTCAAACCCAACAGGCACTTTTTATGCATATACCTCTGCTACAAGGACTATTGATTTCTCAAATGGGCTTACATTTTTCTTTGTGGGAAAATATCATCCAACTACCTCTTCTATGCAAGTTCATTTGAGACTTTACAGAAGCGCCTCTCCATCACGATATTGTTATTATGGGGCAACATCTTCTACTGCTATTGGAATGAACCAGTTTACTATTAATGGAGTATCCCAAACCCGCCCAGCTATTACGGTTCCTTCTTTAATAAATACATGGTATTACACTGACCAAACAATTACTCCAAACAGCTACACAGTCGGGTTAAATGGAGTAGATATTCAAACACTTGTAGGAACGAATTATCTACCAGATAATACTGTCAATCATTTCGGATTTGGTAATATTGTGAATGGTGGTATTTCCGAGTTGATTGTTTTCAATAGGGCTTTGACAACTTCTGAAAAGAATGCTGTGAGGTATTACATTCAACAAAAATATGGATTCACTCATACCCAGACTCTGAATATTTACAGAGGATTAAAAATAACCTCACCTGATACTGTAATAGATTACCTTACAGTTATAAGCAATGCAAATTTACCACATCATCCAACCTCTAATGTGGTTCAAGGTTGGATACAAAACCACACACACACCAAAGATCAGATCACAGATTTTGCCCATACTCACACAAAAGCGCAAATCACAGATTTTGACCATACTCACACAAAAGCGCAAATCACAGATTTTGACCATACTCACACAAAAGCGCAAATAACAGATTTTGACCATACTCACACAAAAGCGCAAATAACAGATTTTGACCATACTCACACAAAAGCGCAAATCACAGATTTTGACCATACTCACACAAAAGCGCAAATCACAGATTTTGACCATACTCACACAAAAGCGCAAATAACAGATTTTGACCATACTCACACAAAAGCGCAAATAACAGATTTTGACCATACTCACACAAAAGCGCAAATAACAGATTTTGACCATACTCACACAAAAGCGCAAATCACAGATTTTGACCATACTCACACAAAAGCGCAAATCACAGATTTTGACCATACTCACACAAAAGCGCAAATCACAGATTTTGCACATAGGCACAATTGGGACGAAATAGATCAACAGCCAGTTTTTGCACAATTGAATGCAATCGGAAACGTTTTTAATGGAGTCACACTTTACCAATCGATTAACACACCTGAAAGGCTATTTTTGAATGATCATTATGTTAGTCTCAATGGGTCGTTTACAGGTCAAGAAGGCACACCGATGGTGGGAACTCTTGCAGTAAGATTACCCAGGGATCCAATCGTAAATGGAGTGTATAGTGGCGATTTCAATGTAGGAGTAAACGATACTTTCCCCAGTATCTATGTCACGAATTATCACCCGGGTGAAACAGGACAAGTAGCGGATTTTTCAGCAGCGGTTCAAATTAACGTAACAGATCAAAGCGCATATGATGGAGCAAGACCTAAAATAGTATTCACAAGGGAGAAAGTTGTAAACTATCTTCCTGTTGCGGGACAACCCACAGATGATCACGGTAAATGTGAGATGGCGTGGATTAAAACAACATCAGGAGGCGCCTTAGAAGTCAATCAGAGAATGGCGGCGAAAAACTTACACAATACAACCCTTTCAGGAGTGGTTACAGATGATTATTTAGAAAAACAAAGATTATGTTACAAATACAGAATTACAGTTAGCTGTTACAGATTTTGTTACAGATACCGAATTAACATCAGCGCTTGCTAATTATCTACCTCTAACAGGTGGAACAGTAACAGGAACTGTGAATGCTACCACTTTACAAATTGGTGGAACCACAATACCGAAAGGTTTCGATTTTGACCAATTAGATGTGGTTTCGACAGATAGAAGCGCAAATAATTGGACTGTCAATTGGACAGCAAGAACAGGGCAAATAGGATGTTACACAACACCACAAAATGATGAAGATTGTAGCGCTTGTTGGATGAGGTGGAATGTCCCCACAGGAATGAAAACGTTTTATATTCAAACCATGTGTTGGTCTAATTGTAGATATTTCGACATCTATGGTCAAACAGCCAATGGTAATCAACATTTCCTTCGGCGTTTAAATGTTTATCAAGGTATTCAAGCATCAGTGCATGATGGAACACAATCCAGTATACTTTTCATCTCTATTAATTGTGAGTTTTACACAAAAATATATGTTCAAGGTCGAAAAGGTAGAATCCATCTTACAGGTGTTTTTGGGTGGAGTAGACAGAGAGCGACAGATAATGAGGTTGGGATGATCTCTTGGGATAATATATTTAGTAAACCATCATTTTACTCAGCCGCAGACCTTCCACAAACCGCAACATGGGCAACAAATGCATGGTTAAAATCAGACACATAGGGATACCCCTGATCCAAGCCCTCCGGCCTTCGGCCTACAGGCTTGGATCAGGGGTATCCCTATGTGTGCGCGTTTCAGGTACTAGGGTAGTAAGCATTTATTTCAGGTCTTAGGGTATTATTCATGTCTTTTTGGCACCAGTAGGGGTTTAGAAAGAATTTCCAACGCCCTCAACATTTATGGCAAAGGGTCACTTCCTCCAATGGGATTGTATAAATTTGTGGTTAGATATTGACCATATCTATTTCCTCTGGCTATTTCATCATTTCTTTCAGCATACATTATCACTGTGTAAGTCCCTTGCTGGGTAGCTCTTATAATATATTGGTCATCTTGTGTGTCAAGAAGTGGCAGTGAATGGAAAGCAAGTCCGAAATTATCTACTGGGACTACTTGGACAGTAATACGGGGTCTTGCTCCATCTGTTCTTCTACATAATGCGTAAATATCAGCAGGCAACGTCTCAGTATATCTATAATGATTTCCCAAAGGCTCTAAAACATCAAGAACAGCAGTCTGAAGGTTGATAATGATTGTGTTGATTTTGATAATGTAAGGCTCATTCATTCCCGGGACATATGTCCTGATTCTTGTATTCAGATCATCTGGATTGGGTTGATCATTTACTAATAAAGGCGCTCCAATAATTCCACCAACCCTTAAACCATCTCCAATATAGGCACCTCCTGACCTACATTTAATTGCTCCCCTTCTTGCTTCGTAGGCAAAATTGGTTACCTTGTTATCATCATTGTAGCTGTCAGGATCCCCATGAAATGCGTTGAAATTCGCATTTGTTACAAGAAGTTTAGTAGTTTTAACGACCCCATTATTTTTGTCACATCTTAACTCTTTTAGTCTTAGCATGTGAGTGTCACCAAAAGTATTCAGAGTTGGGGCTATCTCTGTGGATTCGAGACCATCAATATTATCAATAATAGCATGCTGTAAGACGTGGTTAGCTGGAGCAGCTAATGATAGTTGCGCTGTTAAAATGCGCTCTGGTGGTGCTGGTGCTGCCATTTAATATACTGAAACATAATTACGGAATGGGATCATTCGGAAATGGTTCATTGTAGAAATTCGAGACCTGCGAATCAGGATTTATACAGTTGGCAACAGCCCATGCTGCTTCATCATTACGATATCCAAAAATTAAAATATCATAACCTCCAACCTCAGATGCCCAAAAATCAAAAGTGTTGGGTTGTGTTGCAGGATTTCTTATAACCCATCCACGCCCTCCATGACCTACCGCTTGAACAATGAATGTATATCCTTCTACACCTCCATTCTGAGAGCGACACATGGAGTAAATCGCTTTCGGTAAAAGTTGATCAGCCATTTTCCAAGGTCCGTCAATACCTTGGGGTTGGGTAGCATCATTTATATTTACATTTGCTCGTATGATAGCAAAAGCATATGGGGAATCTCCACATGGAAGAAACATACGCATTCGTTGGGGATTATCTGCATGTTCAGGTAAGGTGTCCGGAATATCGTTAAACGCAGCAGAAGAGCCAAGCATTCCGGATACTCGGCATCCACCACCAATAACAGCGCCTCCTGATCGGATAACGGCGGCGGCTCGCGTATTGTCGAATTGGAATGCTTTGATATCTACACCATACGCATCGGGTTCTCCGTTTGCTGATTGAAAATTCGCATTTGTAACCAATAATTGAGTTGTTTTTACCACACCCGAATTCTTATCGGCTCGTAGTTCTTTTACGCGAATCACACTGTTTTTATCGAACGCATTTCCTGAGTTTGCGCGTTCTGTTGATTCCATACCACGAATCTCATCGGATACTTCATGTTGTCTGAAATGAATTGCGGGCGCACCCAATGCGTAAACCGGTAATTGGACTCGGTTGTATTCACCCATTGCTTCTTTTACTAAGAAGGATAGAAAAATAAACGAATATCTATGCTACCATCTTCCCTGTTGCTATATAAGTCATTTGATAGTGGAAAAGTCCAATGCTTTCATTGTATTCTCTATTTGCCGAAATTGTGGCATGAATAGTAAATGTTGTTGTTGTGGAACTTGTGACACCATATACCAATACATATGAACCACCATTATACCCATCTCTTAAATTGAGAACGACTGCTGGGGCTTCTGCAAACGCTTTTGGGAATGTGACAACTTGTGGAAATCCCCAATGACCCGGACCTGTGATTGCTAAGGATTTTGAAAAACTCCCTGTCTGTATATACTGGTCTTTATTGACCCGTTGTTCTGAGACAAGTTTCGCAATCTTACCATTGTCTTTTTCATCCATCGCATAGTATGCTCTTGCGTAAGCATTGCCACGACATAATAGTGTTTTATCGTATATGTTCGCGGAATTGTGGAAGAACCACTGTTCGTAGAATAAAGGAGAGTCTGGTTGGTAAATTTGACCGGATCCCACATACATGGTATTATTTGCTGTGATCGTATTTGCTACAAATGGGTCTAAGGTTGGGAAATCTGTGATTTCCGATTTCGTGTGAGTATGGGCGAAATCTGTTATATTTGCCTTTGTGTGAGTATGTGCAAAATCGGTGATATCTGATTTAGTGTGAGAGTGAGGTCCGACAGTTGTGGAAGCTGTTGGTTTCCCGTAAATGTTATCCCAATGCAAGAAGCCACTGTGTGATGATACAGCAGGATTTTTACTCCAACCAACAGTAATCGGACCTGGAAGACAAATTCTTCCTATTTGTCCATGAACACCAACTTTAACAAGTCCTTCACAATTTATTCCAACAAACTGTTTATATTGAGAAGGCTGAATAGAAGGAGCATAGGCATTTACTCTTGAATAAACATAAGTATTTGTCGATGAATCAATTCCCACTACATCAAAGTATCTACTGTTATACAGACAGGTATAATAGATATAACATGATTTCATTCCTGCTGGGACAGTCCAATACATCTTACAGCTACTACAATCAAAATCACCATCAACCCATGTGTTCGCCCAAGTGTCTGTATTTGTCAATGGTGACCCGAAGTAACCTCTCCAATCTCCTGTGTAGTCTGTGGAAATACCACTTGTAGCATCGAAATTTGTGGGTGTTGTATATGTTGGTTTATTAATTAAATCATCATAATTTCCGCTTGTTGCAACTGTTGCTAAGGTGGGTCTATCCGTAATATGGCTCCATAAATGTGGATGTGGTGAAGGTGTGAATGTTAAAGGCTTATCTGTGATACTGTTCCATGTGTGTGTGTGGTCAAAATCTGAAATCTCATCTTTTGTGTGAACATGAGCAAAATCTGGAATCTCTAATCGGGAATGTGTGTGGGCAAAATCTGTTATTTGTGATTTTGTGTGAGTGTGTGTGGGTATCTCCAAATTGCTAAGTGTTAATCTGTCTTTGCCGATAATATTCAGAATTTCCCGAGTTAAGATTGGTTGAGTATTGGGGAAACCATACATTTGTTGAATGTAATACCTTACTTGTTGTTTTTCTGCTGTGGTTAATGCTCTGTTGAATACAATAATCTCAGCAATGCTTCCCGCAAATATTGATCCAAATCCAAAATCGTTTATAGTGGAATCAGGTAAATAATTATTAATTCCTGTGAGAGTTCCCACATCGACACCATTTAGCCCAACTGTGTAGCTTGTAGAAGTTATTGTTTGGTCTGAGTAATACCATTTATTTACCAAAGAGGGAACTGTGACAGCAATTGGAGGTTGTGTTACACCATTTATAGCGAAAGTAGTTGTCCCTAATGTTGTTGAATTATTTGCTCCATAGTAGGCAAATCGCGTTGGTGATGTTGTTTTTAGCACTCTCAAATGTGTATGAGAAGCACCTGTTTGTGTTAAATGATATCTTCCAATATAGAAGAATGTCAAACCTTGTGACCAATCAATTGTTCTTGTCATCGTTGAGTTTGCTGAGAAGTTCCCTGAATCGCTTGTTAAAGTCATCTGATTATTTATAGCAATATTGGATGAGTAGTAGGGACTTCCTGTGGAACTGACAGTTATAGATGGAACGATTGAGGAGACCCTATTGTAAAGAATTGTTGATGCTGCATTTTGACCGTGAACCCCTGATGCCTTCCAAGCAAAAATACAATTGGAATGTTAGAAGCTGGATCAAAATTGGAAGTGATTCGATAAAAATTTTCACTATAAGATTCTAAATAGCTTCCGGTTCCCATTTGAATTTTCCCTCCAACTGTTAGGTTGCTTGTCACCACCAAGTTGCTGGTAATGGTTCCACCATTGAGTGGTAGATAATTAGATAATGCTACATTAAGTTCCTGTTCAGTCACATATTCTTCAAGAATTGCTGCAAGTTCTGTATCGTCTACATAATTTTTGCTTTCAAGGTAATCATCTGTGACAACACCTGAAAGGGTCTCATTGTGTAAATTTTTTGCCGCCATTCTCTGATTGACTTCTAAGGCGCCACCTGCTAATGTTTTGATCCACGCCATCTCACATTTCCCGAAATCATCTTTTGGTTGTCCCACAAGTGGTGCGTAATTGAATTTCGAGCGACTAAATATTATTTTCGGTCTTGATCCATCGGTTGCGCTTACATCTGTAACGTTTACTTGTAAGATGGCGTCTTTATCATCATAACTCACTGGATCTAATGGAAGTGGAGGTAAACCTGCTGTTAATGGGATATCTTCATTATAATAACTTGTCAAAAACAGACCTGGTTTAGTATCTATAACTCCCACCCCACCTGCTGAAACCATTTGAGATCTTGAAGGTTGTTTAATGTATAATTCGCCATCCATTGTGGTGCCTGCATCTATTCCTTTTCGGTGCAAATAGTATTCACTTAATTGTAATCTTTCAGGAATGGTGTCACTCTGATAGAAACTAACCCCATAAAATCCGTCACCATTTACTAAATCACCTGTTGATGCAAAACGTGGTTTTTCATCTATTTCACTCCATGGGTGTTTGTGGTTAGAGTTTGTGATTTCGGAATAATCATGAGTGTGTGAATCTGGTGGAAAGGTTAACGGAGGATTTGTGATATGCTCCCATAAATGAGTATGGGCAAAATCTGTAATTTGCGCTTTGGTGTGTGTGTGGTTTTGTATCCAACCTTGAACCACATTCGATGTTGGATGATGAGGAAGATTAGCATTACTTGTTACAGTGAGATAATCGATCACTGTATCGGGTGATGTGATCTTTAAACCTCTGTAAATGGTCAGAGGTTGAGTATTGGGGAATCCATACATTTGTTGGATGTAATACCTTACTTGTTGTTTTTCTGCTGTGGTTAATGCTCTGTTGAATACAATAATCTCAGCAATGCTTCCCGCAAATATTGATCCAAATCCAAAATCGTTTATAGTGGAATCAGGTAAATAATTATTAATTCCTGTGAGAGTTCCCACATCGACACCATTTAGCCCAACTGTGTAGCTTGTAGAAGTTATTGTTTGGTCTGAGTAATACCATTTATTTACCAAAGAGGGAACTGTGACAGCAATTGGAGGTTGTGTTACACCATTTATAGCGAAAGTAGTTGTCCCTAATCTTGTTGAATTATTTGCTCCATAGTAGGCAAATCGCGTTGGTGATGTTGTTTTTAGCACACTCAAATGTGTATGAGAAGCACCTGTTTGTGTTAAATGATATCTTCCAATATAGAAGAATGTCAAACCTTGTGACCAATCAATTGTTCTTGTCATCGTTGAGTTTGCTGAGAAGTTCCCTGAATCGCTTGTTAAAGTCATCTGATTATTTATAGCAATATTGGATGAGTAGTAGGGACTTCCTGTGGGACTGACAGTTATAGATGGAACGATTGAGGAGACCCTATTGTAAAGAATTTTTGATGCTGCATTTTGACCGTGAACCCCTGATGCTTTCCATGCAAAAATGCAATTTGGAATATTTGAAGCGGGATCATTGCTGGCTGTAATAGAATACCATTCTCTGTAAAGTTGATTCATGGTATTAAAATTGCCTGAACCAACTGTAAGAATTCCATTCACTTTTAGGTTGCTTGTGATTGTTCCACCTGTAAGTGGTAAATAGTTTGAAGAAATATGGTCTGTAATAGCTATGGTATCTGCCTTTGGAGCTAACCAATTTTGAACGACATTCGAAGTCGTTAATGGAGCAATCCATTCTTGAACCACATTTGATGCTGTTAATGTTGCTATCCATTCTTTAACCACATTCGATGCTGTTAATGGAGCAATCCATTCTTCAACCACATTCGATGCCGTTAAGGGTGCTATCCATTCCTGAACTACATTCGATGCTGTTAAAGGTGCTATCCATTCTTCAACTACATTGGAAGTGGTTAAAGGTTCTATATTGGTATTGATACTGTCTATGCTTTCTTGTATCTGTGTAATCTGGGCATTGATGGCAGTTATTTCTGCCTCTTGAAGGCTTGAACTTGTTTGGAAATCTTTGATAATAAAACCACCTCCTGGTGCTGGTGCTGTATATTGGAGGTTGTTGGCTATAAGACTTCCTGTAACTCTCAGGCTGTTTGTTTGTAGAAGAAGTTTGTTAGGGTCACTGGCGAAAGGATTGTCTAATGGCTCAGGATAGCCGTATTTTTGGAGGAGATAACTTCGTATGTTGTCCTTCACGATTTCTGTTGTTGGTTTAATAATGACTATTAGCTCTGCTAAATCTTGTTTGGAGGTTGAAGAGCCAATACGACTTTCAGTAACAAGGTTATTGGGGAACATGTTTGTAACATTTGAAACACTTCTATTGCTACCATTGATCCCAAATGTAACAGTGGAAGGAGAGACTGTTACTTCATAGAGTGTCCATGTCGTCATTTCAGAGTATGTAATTTCTGCTTTTGCGTTACTTGGTGAAGTGCTTTCACCTAATCCTGCTGCTCCAACCCATTAGAAACCTGAATATAACAAGTCGCACCATTGTTCCATTTATTGATGCTCCAATTTGTGGTTCCATAACTCAAAGATAAAACGTTCTCTACATTTGGAGGTGCTGTATCTGTGAATTTCGCGACGAAAAACACAGTTAAATGTTGCTGTGAAGTTTGGCTCATGAAAAGTTCACACTCAGCCCCCCACGTATTATAGGCTGAAAAGTTGAAGTTGATTGTAGGATACGAATTAAAATAAGGTTTGTTGTTAGGACCTCCATTATTCTTAATTTGTGTCGAGTTCCCAGCAACATTACCAAACCCAAGAAGAAAATTCGGTGTCTCAGGGTTATTATCAAACCAAACGTCTCCTGCTCCGTTTCCAAGTCCACTCACTATCGTTCCATCTTTCATGTTGTCCCTTGTTCTGACCCAAACGAAAACATTAAGAACTGAAAGGACATTAAACGTTGAAACATCCAAATAATCCAATTTGAAAGTGTTCTCATATATTTTTAGTTTGCTGTCAGTGTTTCCTTGATTGCTCACGTTAAGATTTCCTGTGATTGTTCCACCTGATAATGGTAAGTAGTTCTCTAACAACGCTTCTGAATCTGCTATCCAACCCTCCACAACATTAGAAGTGGTGTATTTATTTAACCATCCGTCTACTACATTCGAGGTTGTGAATTCTGTAAGTAATGCTGCTACACCATTGGTGGTTGCTAAGTTCATCCCTGTTACTTGTAGTTCCTGAGTCTTGATGAGTAGTTTATTATCATCTCTTGGTATTGGGTTTGAAGGGTCTTCCACAAATCCGTAGAATTGATGAAGATACCATCGTAAATTATATAGTTCCTCGGCTGTGAAGGCTCTTGTAAAACAATAGAATTCGCACAGGTCAAATTTGAGTATTGACTTCCCAAATATACATACTTTACATCATTTCGGGGCAGATGAGAACCATTTGTAATCGAAAAGGTCTGTCTCTCTTTCGCATTAACACCCACTTTTACGAATGTGCTTGTGATTGTGATGTCATAGATTGTCCAAGAATCTACTTCGTCAATTGTGAGTGGAACCCTGAAAGTAGATTGGTCTAATTTACTGATGTTCAAAACGAAACCATCACCCCATTGACCTTTGGAAATACTCCAAATTTGCCCATTACTACCAAGTGTAGAAGACCATCAAACTGTAAAATAGGTTCAAGCGGTTCAGCGTTTCTTAACTTAATCACAAATGCGACAGTTATCCCTCCACTGAAATCGATGGTTTCATAGCCTGCTGAATTTGTAGAAGTGAAGGAATAACGGAAAGTAGAGAAGCTATTGGTGTCTGCTACATCATAGTAGGGTTTGTTATTAGGACCTCCTGAGTTTCTGAATACTACACTTCCTGACTGTATCAGTTTTTGAATAACATTAGCATTTGCCTTATTAACAAGCTCATAGACCAGTACATTATTTTCCCAAGCATCATCCAAACTCGCATTAAATCTTAGAAGGCAATGAGACAAACCCCCAACATCGAAATTTAAGAAGTTTAAAGGTGCTCTTGAAATCTCATTGTTCCCTATAACAATCTTATCCTTTACCTCCAGTTCTCTATTGACTGTAAGATCACCTGTAATGGTGCCACCTGTCAATGGTAAATATTTAGCAAGTTCAGCATCAAGCTCAGTCTCTGTAACATAGGGTATTAATGCTGCTGCCAGTGTTGTGGCATATTCAGTTTCTGTTACATAATCATTGAGTATAGTAGTTAATTCGGTTCCATCTATGTAATTCTTATTTTCTAAATAATCCTCTGTGACCACTCGTGATATATTTTCGTTGTGAATGTTTTTTGCTGCTGCTCTCTGATTTATTTCTAAAACACCTTGCTTATCAACATCATTATAGTTCGTTTTCTTCCACCCTATCTCACATTGCTTGTAATCGTCTCGATCTCCAACTAAATCATCAGGTAAGAGCCGTTCTCGGCTAAATATTAGCTTTGGTCTTGATCCATCAAAAGCGCTAACATCAGTCACATTAATCTGAAGAGTCGCATCTTTGTCTACATAATTAATTGGATTGGCTGGAAGAGATGGTATAGGTGGTAATGTTGCTGTCATTGGGATGTCGTCAGGGTAGTAACTTGTTAAATAGATACCTGGTTTGGTGTCTTTTATTTCAACACCTCCACCAGCTGCCACTAAATTAACTCTTGTTGGGGTCTGATATACAATTCGCCTTCCATTGTGGTTCCAGCATCTAATCCCCTACGATTCACATAGTAGTCATTTAATTGTAATCTTTCTTCAATCTCAATATTTTGATAGAGACTTACACCAAGTGGAAAGTCTGTCAACATATTGCCTGCTGATGCGAAAGTAGGTTGCTGGTCGATTTCATCCCAATCGTGTCTGTGGTCTTCTGGTGGGAACAATTCTGGTACATCAATTTCGTCCCAAGTGTGTCTATGGTCTGCTGGTGGAAATTCTTCTGGTATTCCATCGATTTCTCCCCAATCATGCCTATGATCCACAGGCGGAAATCTATCAGGTTTATTCTCGATTTCGTCCCAATCATGGCCATGGGGATCAGGTGGATATGTTTGTGGTTTATTTCGAATGTCCTCCCAATCCACTATGAAATCGAATAGATCAGGTGCGAAACCATCAGGTAAAAGCTGCTCATCAAAAGGCTCGTAGCGATCATAAGTTACAAGATTTGGGTCGAAACCATCTGGTAAGACATTATCCTCTTCAAATCGCCTATCTTCAAGAGGTATAACATTTACATCTGGTGATAAAAGCTCCTCAGCTGGTTGTTTGTAATCTGTAAATACTGGTTTGTTTCTGACTTTTTCCCAGCTAACTATGTGCTGCCCAAAGGCTACATTTTCCTCTGCTGTGTATTCCCTCCCAGGTTGCTTCTTTGGTGTAAGGTCAGGTGGATCCCACGGAAGCGGAAAGGGGACAGGAACAGGACCGTAATGCTCAAAGATTTCCCTTATAGTTTTCTCACTGACAAGCTTCTCACCATTGGCATACACATTGCTTCCATGGATATTTCGCCACTGCCTCGTCCTGATTCCAAGGTCTTTTGTGTTTGTGACCAAAGGTAAAAGGTGCCTATCCATTTCGACAAGATCAGGATGTAAATGGATTGCTACTGGTTGAGTGGGGCTGCTGTTGATGGTAATTGATGGCTTTTTCTGGTGGACATCATTTGGAGTAAAAAACCCAAACGGCTCATTCCTCGCAAAGTCATATGTAATATCCTTGGGGTATACATCATTAGTTGAACAGACTTGATTCGTGTTCTGGAAATGGCCCACTTGTAATACTTGGGGAACCTCTGTTTTTGTGGTGCTGCCCTCATTATAAATTCTTAAACCCGTGTTCTGTTTGCCCTGCTCATCTTGTACATTGAAAATCAAACGGCCACTATCACACCTTGATGGTATGTCTGGATGGGTTCCACTTGGTTTGAGTTTTCTCGGTCTCCTTCTGGTTGCCTTGATCTCTGCTACTTGATTGGCTTTCACATTGCCCACACTAAAAGCTATACTGACATCCTCCTTGTCTGGATCGGTCTGATTTAAGGAAAGGGCATGCTCCCTTGATTGAGTCTTTGAAGAACCGTCAGAGCTGTGGTCGATTGATATTGAACCTTTAACTTTTATATTATCAAAGTTCACATGCTTTGTGCTGCTGGAATTATCATCTTGAATTGTTTCCAGATTAGGGGGGTAATTAAAGCTCATGGCTTTTACTATATGGATTTATAAAATTCCTTATAAGTATTAGATGCCTCTCAAGGTCGTTTTAGCATTGTCAGGAGGCGGAGCAAGGGGCATTATCATTACCAGACTGCTTAAAGAAATCGAAAATCGAACTGGCAGGCGTATAATAGATCTTGTGGATCTTGTTAGTGGAACTTCCACGGGTGGGATCATTGCCATTGGGTTGAACATCAGGCATCCAGATAGGGCAGGCGAACCCAAACTCACAGCCAGTGATTTACATAATATATACCTCACTCAGCTGCCCTTGATTTTCGCGAATCCTCGAAATATAATCGAAAATGCCCTTTTTAACACCAAGTATGATGTGGCTCCTTTGGAAAGCGCAATCTATTCTGTTACTGGCGAATCTCTCATTCAAGATTCCTTAAAGGACATTGTGATTACTTCGTTTGATACTCAGTACATGAAACCTATATTTATCACAAATGATAACAACTATAACTTTCTGCCCTGTAAAATAGCAGCAAGGGCTACCTCTGCTGCTCCCACCTACTTTTCTCCTGTGAGTATAGTTGATTTTAATCGAGGGGTAACTGCTTGCCTTATTGATGGTGCTATTTCAGGAAACAATAACCCAAGTGTGTGTGGCTATAGCCATGCGAGGAAGATTTACAGTGATGATGATGACATTATAGTTATAAGCATCTCTTGTGGTGAGGTAGACCCATATTTAGAGTCTGATTACTTCGGCTATGGTTATGAGACTGTGAATAGTTGGGGCATTCTCTCATGGATTGCCTCAACAGATGGAAGCCCATTGATCAACATGCTCATGGCAGCAAGTGAGCTGTCAGCTCTTGACAAAATGGAGGAGTTGCTACCTTACAACTACGATCAGGATTATGGGAGGTACTATAGGCTATCTGTTCCTCTTCCAAATCACATAGTCAAGTCCCTTGATGATACCTCTAAAATCCCCGACATGCTTGCGTTCACTGAGACATACATAGCAGCAAACAACACCATGATTAATAAGCTTTGCGATTTGCTGGTAGCAAACTATGAGTTAAAGAACCCATCAAAAGCTTACATCTCTTCCACTCTCACCCTGTCACCACCTTTGGATGCTAATTGGTACAAACTTGCTGATGATGCCTTTACTGCCTCCTCCTCTGTGACAGGTAAAGAGCCCCACATGGCTCGACCTTCATCATTTGGCTGGGAAGCTGGGGCATTTGCTCCAGAGCAGATATGGGAGACCCCCACTGAGTACCTTCAAGTTGCGTTCCCATACACTTTTGAACTCTCTTCAGTGGTTGCCTATGGGTCAGGGGACACCAATGCTTTTATAAAGACTTTCAATGTGGCTACATCAACTAATGGGGTCAACTGGTCTTTTATTCGAGCCGAAGGGCAGAACAAAACATTTGTTTGTGAGAATATAAACAATGCTAATAATTCCGGCGATGTAGCTTTATTAAATGGTTACCCTCTCACCATCAAGGATGCTTTCTACATAGGGTTCTCTTTGAGAATCAAGTATGTTCGCATTTATCCCCTTGTTTATGTCAATGCTCCCACAATGAGAGTCGATTTTACAGGTGCCTTTATTCGATAAACTCGAGCTGAAAAGAATTGTCAATTCCATTCATGTCAATGATGTCACCAAAGTAGTCTTTGAACTCAACTGTTAGTTCTCTCACCACCAGATGTCGGTCATTAATTCGAATAAACTCCCCATGTTCACCATTATAGTAAACATAGCCTCCTATATCCTTGCTTAATTGGAGTCTCAGTATGGCGCCTTGGTTTTGTGGCTGTGATTTTGGGACTATATTATGTCTGCTGGCAAAGGGAGCAAGTTCTTTGACATGTAAATAAAGGTACTGCTCAGCATTCATATCTGCCATCTTATTGCTGTAATAAACATATCTAAGAGGTGTGGATGAAAGTCTGGATCCCGAAAAGGTAGTTCCCCACAAGGGGTGATTGAGTGTGATAGGTTTGCCATCATACTTTAGAAAATTCTCAGGGCGATATGGAGATTGAGAGGGCGAATTGTCATCCATAAATGAAGACTGGAACTCAGTTGAGCTTAACCCCAGAAGCTTACCAATACGCTTATTGCTTGCTCTTATACGGAAAAATCTGTTACTGTAGAACTCCACTTTATAAGTGGTTGGATTGTAGAATAATTTGAATTCGAAAGCAACTGTTTTTCCTGCTATAGTTTCCTCATAGAACACATAGTTCAATCCATAGTTGTATGGTTGGGTGACCCCAAAATGACCCTGATTGATATAACCGGTTGGCAGAGGAGAGATGTTGTAAGTTACTGTTTCAGTGACAGAACTATCCTGGTAGGTGAATTCCACTATTAAATGATCTGTTCCCACACTATTGTAAATGCTGTTTGGAATTTCTGCGTAAATAACCCTACACTCTCGAGGTCTCTCTACTGGAGTTGTGAGGGTGACCCTGTAAGAGTTTTCGGTTTCACCTTGGCTGCGATCCCTGCTATCAACATTGACAAGCCGGTTCATTTTAATATATGAATATAGATAAAAGGAGAATGCCCGTGGACTACATTGAGGTGAGCTCTTTTAATACAATCTCTGGTGACGGTCCTACTTCAAGCTTTGTAGCTCGACTTCCAAACATATATGAGAATGTTAGGGCTGTCAGGCTGGTCTCAGCCGAATTTTATAATAGTATCCCTATGGTGAGTGGTGAAACGCAACCAGGGGATATTACAATTGATAATTCATTCAGCATTTTTTGGAGTGAAGAATTCGATGGTGCTGGCATTGATGGCATTCCAACTACTCGACCAGCGGCCGGCTTTGAACCTTGGAAGCAATTAATCATAAGTCGCAAAAAACCCATTCAAAGCCACCAGCAATTGGTAAATGTAATTAATGCGAAATTCGATGATAGAGAGCCGGAACCATCTATTCGCTGTAAATGGGATGAGTCACTAAAACGGATTATATTCCACTCAGAGAAACCTTTCTATTTAGCCTTCTCTAACGCTGGAAATCCAAACCAGAAAACGATCCAAAAGTTACTGAGTGCTGCCCGATTGCTTGGTCTTGATCCCGGAAGATATGGAAATTCCCCAATTCAATCACAGGTTTATAATGCTCTTACTGATGGCATCTTTACTGGTGAACGGGTGAATGGTATTATATCTTCGTTTGAGCCTGAAAAGACAAGGGACAGTGTTTTATTTGTCAGAGTAAAAGAGTTGGGTGATCTGGTTCAGTGTGGGGATGGTCTCCTGACTGGTTACTTCCACAAAATCGTGGTTCCTGACAAGGACTATGGTGAGCATGTGGTTTACAATTCGACAGAATCCCACCCACTTTACAAATACTATAACAAAAAAATGAGTTTGTCTACATTCTCTGTGGATATAGTAAATGCTATAAACGAACCAATTGATTTTGAGGGTCAACCTGTCCACCTCACATTTGAAATTCGCTATGGGGACGAGCCAGCAGGTGACCCTCTCTATGAATACTTTAAGATGCGGATGTCGCAAAGTCATCCAACATATCCGGTCATTGCGAGTTTCGGGTAAACACAAGGATCATTCGTAATTTTTTTATGTTACAGTATAATAAAAGCGAAAATCATGGATATTACGTCGACCCTCCAGCGCCTTTCGTTGAAAGAAGCCCTAACAACCCCAGAGGAGGCCAAGGCCTTCTTTCTGGATAACTCCCTTATGCTTGGTCTTGAATCCAAGTCTAAGCCCGTTCTTGTTGTTGTGAACCCGAGCAATACTTTTGAAAATAATGTTGGAAATCGCATTTCATTCAAACTCCCTCGCTACAATTTCTGTGGCAAACTCGAACTTGCCTTTGACCTTCCAGCTATCACTTTTGGTGATGCGGATCTTGTTCGGAATGGGTACACTCGCCCAGTGGGTGCTTTGGTTCAGCGACTTGAAATTACCTATGGGTCATACACCTACCATATCCCTTCTGATTTCCTTGCTCATTTCCCTCTTGTCTATTATAGTGAGGATCAACTTGCCAAAAGAAGCGGTCAATGGGTATGCTTCACGGCATCCCCGCCCATGGAACCAACCGACTTGGTGGTTCTTTCTTCGTCGAAATTCCTGTGCCTTGGCTAAACCACTACCTGCCTCTTGGTGCTCTGTCTGGTGAAATGGTAGTAACTGTTTGGTTCAAGGATGTAGGGAAGGGTTATGTTGAGACTTCTTATGGTGGTCGTACTCTTCCTAAGGCTGGGGACACAGCCATTGATGGGGACAAGGACGATGGGCTTGGCGTCGCACCTGCTGAATCTGTGCTGGCACATGTTGGCCAAAACATCACCACTTTCAATCTTGGCGCGCCGAGCACTGAAATTACAATTACTTCTCCTCGCCTTTACATGTATGCTGTTAATGTGTCTGATGAGCTTTTTGCTACTGTTATTGAGAAGGTAAAGACAACTGGCATGGCTATCCCTGCTCTGGATATTGGATTTGTGGATGTCAGTGATATGAAAGCCAAGGGTGGTGCCCAACCCAATCGAGTTAACCTCTCCCAAATCTCAGGTCTCGTTTATGCTCTGCTTGTTTCAGTTCGTGATAACGCTAATGTTGACAAAGCAAATGGTTCCCACAGTGTACTTAAGACCTACTCCAACTCCAAAGAGATCACATTCACAATTGAAATAAACGGCCAGCGACTTTATGCCACTGAGCCTATTCCACTGCTCAAGGGTGCTGAGCTGATTGCTGATGTCTTCAAATGCTCTAATATGGATAAGGTTGCTGATCGCTATGTTCTTTCAGGGCTGCCATTCTGTCTTGATGGTGAAAAGGCTATTCGCAATATTGCCCAGTCTGGCTATGTTGACCTGACCAATTCTTCATCTTCATTCCTCACTCTCTACATGCCCACTGACAAGGCAATTGATGTCAATGTTCGCGCTCTCATGCACAGCTTTATCATAGTGGACAAGGACGGGCTGCGGCGGATCAATCTATAAACCATATTCAGTCACATCGTATTATTTTTATCTGGTTCTTTATAGAAGGAAGCATGGGCGACTTGGACGAATTTAATGCTGGTGAGATGATAAATCCCCTTTCCGCGTTTTGGCAATTGGCAAATCTGCTACTGGTAAATCAGAGGCTGTAAAGTATTGGCTCAAGCAGCTTCATGATGCCAAAAAGATTGATGTCGTCCTTGTAATCAGTGGAACGGCTTTTAACAACTTTTGGAACAATGTAGCAAGTGTTCAGCTTGGCAAATGGGATGCTCCTTACATTGAAAAGGTTCTGGAAGATCGACAACAGAAAATAGAAAAAGGAGAGCCGATTAATCAACTCTTAGTTGTACTGGACGATCTAATTGATAATGACTTGGTCGATCTCACTCGCGATAAAATAATCAACAAATTGTACTCTATGGGCAGACATTTGAAAATATCTATTATCTGTATCACACAAAAGCTAAGGAAAGTCTCATCGACCATTCGCGTCAACTCAGATTATGCTATGTTCCTAAGCGCTGCCAATAGAAAGGAGCTTGAAGCCATTGAGGAAGAATATAATATAATGCGGGACAAAGATGTTTTCTATAAAATGTTTGAAGAGTACGTTCATTCCTACCAGTTCCTAATTTGGTCATCTGCCGATTATTCTGTGAAATATTTCGTAGATAAAGCGGATTTGGTCAAAGATTTCCCATTTCCACGGTTCCACAGGAAGCCAAAAAAGAAAGAAGATGAGCTTAAACCACCAGAGAAAGAAGAGGGGCGCAAAGAAGTGAAAAGCCAAGTTCATAGTAATAAGTTAATGCGATATAAACGCGGTCTATAAAAATATCTCTCACTTTAATAAAGACACAATGCCCCCCAAACGCAAAATAGGCATCCCTGCTGGGGCTGTTGGTTATTCAGGTGGTGGTAACAATGGCTCCATTAACACAGACCCGCTTAAATTCAATGGAATGAATGAGATAAAGCCCTCACAACAGCAAGAGGATCCCCTTAATGCCGCCTATGAGGAATCCTTTGATGACAAAGCCCCACAGACGTCCACCAGTGATCCTCTCACTTCACGCGACCGCGGCCGCGAGACGCAGCAGCGAACGTCGCAGCTGCAGCTGGGCATCAAACTCGCATCTGTTCCATCGGTGCGCATGCTGCACAGCTGTGCTCGTCGCTCCCTCGAGCTCTGCCGCGGCCGCGGGGGGAAGGTCTGCCGCTGCGCCTAGCCTCCCGGGTCCGCCCGCGCCGACGCCGGCCAACGCCGGCGCGGCGGCGGGCTGCGATCCCTGCTATCAACATTGACAAGCCGGTTCATTTTAATATATGAATATAGATAAAAGGAGAATGCCCGTGGACTACATTGAGGTGAGCTCTTTTAATACAATCTCTGGTGACGGTCCTACTTCAAGCTTTGTAGCTCGACTTCCAAACATATATGAGAATGTTAGGGCTGTCAGGCTGGTCTCAGCCGAATTTTATAATAGTATCCCTATGGTGAGTGGTGAAACGCAACCAGGGGATATTACAATTGATAATTCATTCAGCATTTTTTGGAGTGAAGAATTCGATGGTGCTGGCATTGATGGCATTCCAACTACTCGACCAGCGGCCGGCTTTGAACCTTGGAAGCAATTAATCATAAGTCGCAAAAAACCCATTCAAAGCCACCAGCAATTGGTAAATGTAATTAATGCGAAATTCGATGATAGAGAGCCGGAACCATCTATTCGCTGTAAATGGGATGAGTCACTAAAACGGATTATATTCCACTCAGAGAAACCTTTCTATTTAGCCTTCTCTAACGCTGGAAATCCAAACCAGAAAACGATCCAAAAGTTACTGAGTGCTGCCCGATTGCTTGGTCTTGATCCCGGAAGATATGGAAATTCCCCAATTCAATCACAGGTTTATAATGCTCTTACTGATGGCATCTTTACTGGTGAACGGGTGAATGGTATTATATCTTCGTTTGAGCCTGAAAAGACAAGGGACAGTGTTTTATTTGTCAGAGTAAAAGAGTTGGGTGATCTGGTTCAGTGTGGGGATGGTCTCCTGACTGGTTACTTCCACAAAATCGTGGTTCCTGACAAGGACTATGGTGAGCATGTGGTTTACAATTCGACAGAATCCCACCCACTTTACAAATACTATAACAAAAAAATGAGTTTGTCTACATTCTCTGTGGATATAGTAAATGCTATAAACGAACCAATTGATTTTGAGGGTCAACCTGTCCACCTCACATTTGAAATTCGCTATGGGGACGAGCCAGCAGGTGACCCTCTCTATGAATACTTTAAGATGCGGATGTCGCAAAGTCATCCAACATATCCGGTCATTGCGAGTTTCGGGTAAACACAAGGATCATTCGTAATTTTTTTATGTTACAGTATAATAAAAGCGAAAATCATGGATATTACGTCGACCCTCCAGCGCCTTTCGTTGAAAGAAGCCCTAACAACCCCAGAGGAGGCCAAGGCCTTCTTTCTGGATAACTCCCTTATGCTTGGTCTTGAATCCAAGTCTAAGCCCGTTCTTGTTGTTGTGAACCCGAGCAATACTTTTGAAAATAATGTTGGAAATCGCATTTCATTCAAACTCCCTCGCTACAATTTCTGTGGCAAACTCGAACTTGCCTTTGACCTTCCAGCTATCACTTTTGGTGATGCGGATCTTGTTCGGAATGGGTACACTCGCCCAGTGGGTGCTTTGGTTCAGCGACTTGAAATTACCTATGGGTCATACACCTACCATATCCCTTCTGATTTCCTTGCTCATTTCCCTCTTGTCTATTATAGTGAGGATCAACTTGCCAAAAAGAAGCGGTCAATGGGTATGCTTCACGGCATCCCCGCCCATGGAACCAACCGACTTGGTGGTTCTTTCTTCGTCGAAATTCCTGTGCCTTGGCTAAACCACTACCTGCCTCTTGGTGCTCTGTCTGGTGAAATGGTAGTAACTGTTTGGTTCAAGGATGTAGGGAAGGGTTATGTTGAGACTTCTTATGGTGGTCGTACTCTTCCTAAGGCTGGGGACACAGCCATTGATGGGGACAAGGACGATGGGCTTGGCGTCGCACCTGCTGAATCTGTGCTGGCACATGTTGGCCAAAACATCACCACTTTCAATCTTGGTGCGCCGAGCACTGAAATTACAATTACTTCTCCTCGCCTTTACATGTATGCTGTTAATGTGTCTGATGAGCTTTTTGCTACTGTTATTGAGAAGGTAAAGACAACTGGCATGGCTATCCCTGCTCTGGATATTGGATTTGTGGATGTCAGTGATATGAAAGCCAAGGGTGGTGCCCAACCCAATCGAGTTAACCTCTCCCAAATCTCAGGTCTCGTTTATGCTCTGCTTGTTTCAGTTCGTGATAACGCTAATGTTGACAAAGCAAATGGTTCCCACAGTGTACTTAAGACCTACTCCAACTCCAAAGAGATCACATTCACAATTGAAATAAACGGCCAGCGACTTTATGCCACTGAGCCTATTCCACTGCTCAAGGGTGCTGAGCTGATTGCTGATGTCTTCAAATGCTCTAATATGGATAAGGTTGCTGATCGCTATGTTCTTTCAGGGCTGCCATTCTGTCTTGATGGTGAAAAGGCTATTCGCAATATTGCCCAGTCTGGCTATGTTGACCTGACCAATTCTTCATCTTCATTCCTCACTCTCTACATGCCCACTGACAAGGCAATTGATGTCAATGTTCGCGCTCTCATGCACAGCTTTATCATAGTGGACAAGGACGGGCTGCGGCGGATCAATCTATAAACCATATTCAGTCACATCGTATTATTTTTATCTGGTTCTTTATAGAAGGAAGCATGGGCGACTTGGACGAATTTAATGCTGGTGAGATGATAAATCCCCTTTCCGCGTTTTGGCAATTGGCAAATCTGCTACTGGTAAATCAGAGGCTGTAAAGTATTGGCTCAAGCAGCTTCATGATGCCAAAAAGATTGATGTCGTCCTTGTAATCAGTGGAACGGCTTTTAACAACTTTTGGAACAATGTAGCAAGTGTTCAGCTTGGCAAATGGGATGCTCCTTACATTGAAAAGGTTCTGGAAGATCGACAACAGAAAATAGAAAAAGGAGAGCCGATTAATCAACTCTTAGTTGTACTGGACGATCTAATTGATAATGACTTGGTCGATCTCACTCGCGATAAAATAATCAACAAATTGTACTCTATGGGCAGACATTTGAAAATATCTATTATCTGTATCACACAAAAGCTAAGGAAAGTCTCATCGACCATTCGCGTCAACTCAGATTATGCTATGTTCCTAAGCGCTGCCAATAGAAAGGAGCTTGAAGCCATTGAGGAAGAATATAATATAATGCGGGACAAAGATGTTTTCTATAAAATGTTTGAAGAGTACGTTCATTCCTACCAGTTCCTAATTTGGTCATCTGCCGATTATTCTGTGAAATATTTCGTAGATAAAGCGGATTTGGTCAAAGATTTCCCATTTCCACGGTTCCACAGGAAGCCAAAAAAGAAAGAAGATGAGCTTAAACCACCAGAGAAAGAAGAGGGGCGCAAAGAAGTGAAAAGCCAAGTTCATAGTAATAAGTTAATGCGATATAAACGCGGTCTATAAAAATATCTCTCACTTTAATAAAGACACAATGCCCCCCAAACGCAAAATAGGCATCCCTGCTGGGGCTGTTGGTTATTCAGGTGGTGGTAACAATGGCTCCATTAACACAGACCCGCTTAAATTCAATGGAATGAATGAGATAAAGCCCTCACAACAGCAAGAGGATCCCCTTAATGCCGCCTATGAGGAATCCTTTGATGACAAAGCCCCACAGACGTCCACCAGTGATCAGCTCAACATCTCCCCTGAAGCTTCTAAAATGAAGGCTGTAGGTGAGGGTGCCAGGCGAATTATAGGTGCTGCTGATGATAAAGGTCTTGGGCTCCAAGATCTATCACTCACTCGCAAGATGACTGCCAAGCTTAAAGATCTGGAAGCCAAGTCAAGTGCCTTAGAGCAGTATGTAACTGAGAAGAGAGAGAGATCCAAACTCAAGGAAATGCTTAGAAAGGAGGTGTTCAAAATGGGGATCACTGGGATTCCAGATAAACAGTTTATTGCCAAGAAAGAGACCCAAATCGATGAGCAAGCTGTTGATGAAATGAAAACAAAGACTCAAAAGGGGACTATTGAGCCTGGCGCTACAAAGGCTGAGGTGGACAAAGGTGTAGCTCCCACAGTGTATAAACGACGGGTTTGGCTTTGAAAGCGTTTTTCTATAGATATTATAAATGGAGGACACCATTAGTCTGGTGGAGTTCACTGTCGATAGCCCTGTGACTGAGAGTTATATTAAAAACGCTTTAGCAAACCAAAAAGATACAGGGAAGACCCAAAATATAGAGAGTTTAAGAAACAGCAAGCCTTGGCATCATATTATCGCCGAAAGGCACAAAAAGAAGCAGTGAGGCCCATAGGGAGGCCAATTAAATATTATCAGACTACTGAGAGCAGCAACTGAGTTATTTTGTCTCGTTAATAGTAAGATGTGGCAATGGCTCCAACAATTGCTGGATATGTTTCATATACATGTGACCAGCAATTATAAATGTAGCTGTTGCGATACTACTATTGACGTCAGCATTGGATCTTCCTCCCCAAGTGGATCCAGGAGGAACTCTTTGGATGTGGTGATGGGCAGGGCTGGCTCGCATGAGGGGCAAAGGGAAAGTTTGGAGCCTATTGGAGAGGTGAATGGCGCGGAATTGGTTGAGGCTGTAAATAACGCATTGGATGAGTACCAAGGGCAGCTACATGTTCAGGTTAGGCCTTCAACACCTGAAAGGGGGAACGTTTACGCATATGGGGATCACTATAGGGAGGCTCAAGACGCTTTCAGCGACGCGGTGATCAGGGCATACCATTTAAGGGAGCAGGTTGAACACATCACTGGCCATCAGGGAAGGTATTAATCTCGTTTCCAAGCATGAGAAGGTCGTTTGATATTTTTTGTAAGGCTGCTTTAATGTGTGGAGACAAAGGAGCTATGCGGTGTCCAAGGTTGTACAGTTCTATAGAGAGGCGATGTATGGAGTTACTCAGTTCTGAGCTTGGAGACGTCAGCGCCAAATATGAGAGTTCAAAGGACACCTCTACAAGGCGAGTATGGATGGGAGTTGTCATAATAATCTACTTTTAGGCAGCATAAAAATGCGAAAGGGGCGGCTCTGCGTAGAGCTTGATGAGAGCTTCACAGGAAAAAAAAGAGCGCTCAAAACGGCCAATCTGGTGCCGAGATATTCGCGTTTGAAGTTCCTTAAGTGGCTCTAATTGAAAGTTTTAGAAAAGTTCTTATAGAGCTCTATAAGGAAAAAACCGCCTACTGCTGTACGGTAGGCAGGCGGGCTTGCCTACTGCTGACCTGTAGGCCGCCATACAGTGCCTACTGCTGACCTGTAGGCCGCCATACAGTGCCTACTGCTGACCTGTAGGCTGCCATACAGTGCCTACTGCTAACCGGTAGGCTGCCATACAGTGCCTACTGCTGACCGGTAGGCTGCCATACAGTGCCTACTGCTGACCGGTAGGCTGGCTCATATATATGTATATGATATATATGAAAAAAAAACACGTTTTCGCACCTACTACAGCGCCGTGATCGCCATGACGCGGCGAGTCCGGAAAGCTATGTTATATATATATGTCATGTGACATTATGATATATCATATACATATATCATTATGGTATATATATATGGTATATGCGAACCTGAAAATATTCGTAGCTCGTCACCAGATCATCGTAAGGCTATGATGTTGGGGTCTATAAATATCTACTTTTTACGAGGCATCCAACGGTGATAGTATCACGGGATGAATCGGAGATTTGGAGATGGGATACTTCCAATTTTCATGACTTTCTCCAGCTAAAATTCGCTTTGTAGAGTAGGGCATACCCCTCCATGCCATAGTTATCACATATGATGTTCTCATATGCCTTCATCAATCTGCGCAATTCCTTACATTTCTGGGGGTTGATGTCTTGGGGAGCCTTTCTATATTCATCATAGTACTGCTGCCTGACTGCCTCCCATAGTTCAACCATGTCCTCAAGGGGGATGTCATCATAGCTGCTGTCTGAGTCCATGGTGGTACTGGTGGGCTTATGTAAGACTGTTTGGGGGGTTGGGGGTGTCAAAAATCAATTTTTGGTGGGCACTTGGGGGGCTTAGGCTCTTCACCATGCTATATGAAGATGTCCTTAAGTGCTGGTGGTCTACAAACAGGTGGGGTGGGTTTTGGGGGGGTTAGGGGACTCATGGTGAAGTTAGGGGGGGTTTCTGCCAACTGACGTCTTGTTGTTTAGGTTACCATTCTCAGTCTGGAAGGTGGGGTTTAGGGGGGATTAGGGGGTTGTTGAGTGGGTAGGGGGGTATTCACTCACAACTCTATATATTTCTGGCTTGTTGCTTAAAAATGAAAAAGAGTTGGAGGCTATAGGAGTTATATATCCCCCCCTAGGTCCCCTAACCCCCCTATGTCTATACATTATTACCATTTCTGGTCATAAAACAACCAGAAAGTAAAAAATGAAGGTCCCCCAGAAGGTCCCCCAGACGTCTTGAACCCCCCCCAAAAACCTATCATGAGCCCCCCTAATCCTCCTCCTCTTCCAAAAATTCCACCAACAGCCCACAGCTCTTGAAGTAAGCCATCATCTCATCCCACTTGAAGACATAACACTCCCTTCCACAATACTTGGTAGGCCTCACATATTCCAGTCCAGCCATCTCAATGTAGAACTTCCTTGAGCTGAATTCATTCTTGAATTTATTAATTGTAATGAACTGCTGGAACCACTCCCACACCTGTTGCCTGTTCTCAGTCCTTGGTGTATCCTTGGTAATCTTTTGGGTGTCTACCAAATCCTTGGTGAACAAGGCAGTGACAGGAACACTTGCTTGTTGGGCAAGGTAGTAGCTGTTGGTCATTGGCCTGTCAGCATACCAGTTCACGTCTGTGACATCCACCTTGTTTTTCAAGTAAAGGAATACCATGTGCTGGTTTCTTGGCTCCTTCAGCCAATTACCCAGTGCCTTGAAATATTTCATGTCACCCTTTTTCTTGTCACTCACCTCCACAATCACAAACCTTCTATCTCCAGCCTCCACTTTGATTGGTAGGGTGTTGTTGGTAGTAAATATGATCCTGGCAAAATTCCTCACCTCATGAGAATTGACATACTTAGCCTCAATTACAATTTTCTCAGCAGTGATCATGTCCTTGAGGGCATCACTGTTTGTGAAGGTGTCTTTGCCACTTGCCTCATTCACAGTGATAAGTAGTTTGTGCTTTCGCTGGTGGGCAAAGTTTCCAAATAAGTCCTTCAGTGGGTTGGCTGTGCTGAAAGCCAAGTCCCCACCCAGTATTTCATTTTGAAACCAATCCAATATGATGTTCTTCCCCACTCCTTGCTTTCCCTTGAAGATGATTGAAATCCCATTCAACTCCCCAGGTCTCTGAATAATGTGGGCAAAGTACTTCATTATGTAATTGAATGTAGAAGCATCTTCACCACTGAGAATCATCATGTGGTCAAGGAATGGGCTAACATCTTCCTCAGTTACATCAGGAGGAATATCCATTTCACTCACATCCATAAGCTCACCTTTCATACCAGCATAGGCATTAAACACCTTGGCAGTGGTGGAAGCAGATTTTACAGGAGGTGGGAGGAAGTCCAAGTAATCATACCTTGTGGCAGTCTCATCTTTCGCCCACTTTTTGATGAAGTTATGAGGCTCCATCTTCATAGACATTAGGTCAAACTCTGTGTACTGAATGTGAGGGTATACATCCTCAGCCAAGCTTTTGAAGCTGGTTGTGTCATACTTCTTGGTATGATCATTCCAAGACAAGACAAACCCAGGCTTCATAATGTGAGCAAGTCTGGCATCCATGTAGGGCTTGATCTCCATGTAATCACAGTTGGTAGGAATTGGAGCAGTCTTGTAATCAATGTTGGAAAGGGAAGCTTGACATTCAGGTACATCAAACCCACTGGCCATAGGTTTTTCCACAAAAGTCACCCTGTAGCCAGTTTTTCCCTCCACATAATCACTAACCTCTTCCAAAGCACTCAATACTTTGGGGTCTTTCCTGATCATACATCCATCAAAGACCAAGACATCCACATGGAGCTTAAGAGCACTGAAGTACTCACAAGCAGCCATTAACACCTGATTCTCAAGGTCACATAGTACCATATTCATGGTGGAACCAAGTACATTGCTTTCTTTCTTGCGCTTAGCAATAGCATAGAAGCGCTGCTTCTCAATCCCACCAATGAATTGATGGACTTTGGCCATTTCCTCTTTGAGATCACTGAAGTACTTGTGATTGATAAGTAGGCTAGAGAGGTCAGCCCCTTGCCCACCATTGATGACTGCCAGAATGCTGCGCTTGACATCAGCCTTGGATTTCTGGGTGACCTCACAGAGATCATCAAGAATTTCATCCCTGCTCTGAACATATTTGTTCAGCTGAGGAGTGGCAATTGAATGTTTCTCACAATACTGAACAAGCAGGACAGGGTGGCAGTTCACAATGTCAATGTCATAGTAGTAGTCCTTGGAAATGGTGTGGCGAATTTCCCTACAGATGCTTTGAAGGCTGGGGGTTTTTCCATCCACAAAGTACCTACCAGTGTTGTGCTTCACCTGCTTATATTTACAGGTGTGGTAGCCCTCATGATCGACGATAGAAAGTAATTTCTGGATGATGGCTCTCATTTGGGTCTTGTCAGTTTCAGGGCGAAACTGGAGATTATCAAAGTTCTCCACCACCCATTTGAGGTTACCTCTGTGGATGCGCTCAGTGAGAATGAAGGTGTTGCCATTGGGGTTGATTGAGCTGAATGAGGGAGCCATTCTATAATAGGGTGAGATAATTATTTCAGTGAACTATACCCTTAAGTACTTTTCAGAAAAAGGAGTAACTCCAATCAATTTTTTCGGACCCCCCACCCTCATACATAGGGATTTCGCTTCCTTGGCCGCCCCCTCCGGTCAGGAACAGCCTCTTCAAACAAATACCTGATACACAATAAAGCGCCTGCTCTGTACGTACTAACCCTTACATATTTCTTGTGAAGCTCTCGAAACTCTGGGTCATTTTGAATCCTGCGTTGGATGTATCTCATTTGCTTTGTGTATGCCATTGCTTGATGCGTTTCCTCTTATAGTATAGTTGAGATTTCTTTTTAAGTAGATTTCACTCTTCAAAACGTTGGAGGGATAGCTTACATGCGCGTACTATTTTTTGGTGGGCACCCAGTTACTCAGCCTCTTCTCAATCTTGCCACATTGAGTAATCATCTGATTAATCCAATGAACCTCCCCAAATCACAGAAATTTATGTCCCCAGAAGCATGTTTAAATAATGAGTTTCTGAGCTCTTTGCTCTTTTGAACAAAGATATTCTTGACATCACTCCACAAGAGTTTGATAATTGGATTTGACCCTTCACCATACTGCCATGTAGAGGAGTTACCAACCCGAAAATACCATAGTCCTTGTTTTTACCTTCAGGGATTCTGTAAAGCACCTTGTGACTAAGAGCCAGACGGGCAACTTCAGCTATTGACTGGTCAGTGCCCTCCATGATACATCGTGAGACAGCTTGTTTAATAGCCTCCTCATTCTTGGATTGGACAGCAGCCACTTCAGTGGTGTCAATCGTGAGAATTCGAGCATCCATTGTGACAATCATCTTGATCTCCTTTGAATATAGTAGAGAAAATAATCTTTAAGTAGTAACTATACCAGCACTTAAAGAAATAAAATGTTCCCTATATAGAATACAGCCCCCACAACCATGCCCCGCCCCAGCCACTACCAAATTAAGGAGCTCCAGGACAAGATTCTCGGGAATCTGGCGTTCTTACTGGCCAATCACTCCATCAGTGAAAGTGAATATGAATCTTATATTAAACAGACCAACAAGAAGCTCAAGGGGCTTCAAGCTCTCAATCGAGAGCTATTAGGGAAAATCGAGACCCTTGATGAGACTGATCGCCTTGGCCAAATCCAAGTCGAACAAACTACCACAACTCAAGTCAGAGGAGATGAATACACTACCTTAATAAATGAACATCGTGCTCTTAATAATAAATACATTGATTTTACCATCAGGGCTCACCACCAGATCCTGACCACTCAAGAGTTTATAGACACCTACTCTGAGGAACTCCACACAAGGCTCCAAGATGCCATCAATTCACAGATGTCGATTAAAACTCGCTTTACGTTTGTCTGTCGCTTTTCAAAAGCAAACAATTCGAGAGACTTTATTACCAAGCACATTTACAGCACCTATGCTATCATGACAAGATCTCGAACCCTCACTAAAGAAACTGCGAAATTGGCTAAGGAATGCCAGTCGCAAATTAATGTCACAGACAGCTATAAACTCCAAAGCATTGAGGCTTTGAGAGTGATTGTTCTGTCCTTTAAACCCATCTCAGGAGGTGCTTTTATCCCACTCCCAGAGTGGCTCAAAAATAAACGAGCCATTGTCAATGTTAATAACAAGGACAATAGATGCTTTGAGTATGCTATCCTTTCTTATATTCACAAGGACGAAGTAAATAGCCACAAGCGCAATGAGACTTCCCAATACAGGAGGTGGTTCAAAAAAGAACTAAATTTCGAGGGCATTGAGTTTCCTGTAAAGGCAGATGCTGATACTATTGATCTCTTTGAAAATCTCAATCCAGCAATCTCTGTTAATATTTACGACCCCTCTAACTCTACAGAAGAAATTAATCTACTCCACAACAGCTCCTCAAGGAACAGGAAACACCAAGTGGATCTGCTGCTAATTACAGACGAAAATGGTAACAGTCATTATACCACAATATTCAGCATGTCCAGAGTCTTAGCTAAAAATGATAAGCAGCGACTCCATTTCTGTAAAACCTGTTCCAACCACTTCAAGACTGAGGAGAAGCTTCAATCCCACATTCAAAGCAAACGTTGTGTGGATTGGAAGACAAGTGCTGGAGAGACCCCAAAACAACCCACATTCATTGAATTTGGTCTTAAACATCTCTCAAAGACTGTATTCCTCCCCGTGATTGCCTATTGCTATTTCGATTATGAAACAGATATTTCTGGTATGTTCAAGATCAAATCAATCTCACTGACAGCTCTTCATAATAATAGAGTAGTACTCACTAAAACCCACTCCAACATCTTTGAGCTCCTGAGTACCCTCGACAGCACAGCCCCAGAGCTATTCAAAGCCCTATTTACCAACATCCCAATGTCACTGACCAAAGAGCAGAAACGTACCCATTACCTTGCTAAAACCTGCTACATCTGTGAGGGTACGTTTTCCCAAGACAACTATAAAGTGAGGGATCACGACCACCAAACTGGCGATTTTGTAGGCACAGCATGTCGCAAATGTAATCTCCACAGACGCACCAGCAATCTCACCAAGATTCCCATAGTGACCAATGATCTGTCCCTATCTGGAACGCAGATATTCAAGGCAGTCGCCTTAAATCCCGAAAAAAGGGTGGAAGTCCTCGCAAAATCGTTTGACAGCTACATGTCGATCACCTGGGGCTGTTTCAAATTCATTGACATCAAAAACTTTATTGATTATGGCGTCCAGAACGTGGAAGGATTAATGGAAAAGTTCCAGCTTTTCCGCCAGAAATCACACAAAACTTTTGGGATGGATGCTGCCCACTATGTCTCAAGTCCGGGGCTTTCGTGGGACAGCATGCTATCTATTACCAAGCCTAAAATCGAGCTTCTTTCCAACCTTGATATGTACAACATGGTTGAAGGCATGATCAGGGAGGCCTTTCGATTATGAATCATAAATATGCCAAAAAGGAAAGGGACAGACACATTATATATTTGGATGCCAATAACCTATATGGATATGCCCTGTCCCAAACGCTACCCCTCTCGAATTTCCAATGGCACCCAGAACCCTCAAATTACGACCTGTCATCAGCAGAGGGGCCATCTTAGAAGTTGACATCCATTATCCCCAGCACCTCCATCAACTCCACAAAGAGCTACCTCTTGTCATCAAGAGAGCAGAGGATGGACTTCAAGCAGCCTGCGAAGACATTTGTAATTATGTGGTGTCGAAACCTTTGCTCCAATTCATGGTAGCGCAAGGCTTAAAGGTCACCAAAATCCACAGGGTGCTAACATTTACTCAGGCTGCCTTTATGAAGCCTTACGTCGAATCCAATGCCCAAAACCGCAAAGCAGCCCCTTCCAAACCCGAAAAGGACTTCTTTAAGATCATGAACAATAGCCTTTTTGGCAAAACCATTGAGAAAGTGAGAGGAAGGTCTAATGTCAAGATTGCCACCAACGAAAAGCAATTTATGAAATACGCCAGATCGCCCCTACTCAAAGCAGAAACAAGACTAAGCGATTCAGCAGTAGCCTTCGAAATGCTACAAAAAGATGTCAAGTTAGATAAGCCCATAGCAATTGGGGCAGTTGTTTTAGATCTTGCCAAGCTGCGCCTATTTGATTATTATTATAACACCATCAAGCGGAAATGGCCAGACTGTAAACTGCTTTTTACTGATACAGATTCGCTTTGCCTTCAAATAAATTCGAAAACTATAGCAAAAGACCTACAAGACATTGACACACACCCCACAGAGCTTGGAAAGTTCAAAAATGAGTTTGAGGGCAGAACCATTATTGAATATGCTGGGGTAAGGCCGAAATGCTACAGCATTAAAACAGATGATGAGGAAATAAAAAAGCTGGCAGGTGTTTGTAAGGAGACCATTCAAGCAGATCTGTCTTTCCAAGATTATAAAGACCATGTGCTCCACCAAAAACCCAAGCAAATCGAGATGACTGTTCAAAAGAAGCTTGATAATGAGACGTTTAATGTGAAGATGTCCAAGATTGCTTTCTAATCCCAATATAGATGTCATCAAAGATCACACGCAGACAAACAGAGTACGATGTGAGTATATTGCCAATCCCAATCCCTCAAGAGGAGAGAGGGGGTCGCATTCAGAAAAAGAGTGACCTCAAAGCTTTAGTTCCTGCGGATATCCCAACTGCCATTGCTGTGCCTCACTTGGATCCCTTAGCAAGGACATTCTATGACACCAAGGTAGGATTTAAAGGCCTTGCTTCATTGGCCAAAGAGCTTCCAGATGTGCCAAGAAAGACAATCCGTAGATTCTATGATGCCCAAGAAATCAACCAGATAAATAAACCCCTCCCATCTGCCAAGAAGACTGCCTATATCCCAATAAGACAGCCACTCGACTGCTATGCCATAGACCTAATCTTTTATCCTTCGTACAGCAAACAGAATCAAGGCTACAACACGTTCCTCACAGCTGTAGAAAATACCACCAGACTGGGCTTTATAATTCCCATGAGGGGAAAGACAGCAGAAAGCACATTGAACGCATTTAAGGAGCTTGAGCAACAAGTCCCTCGTCCAATTGTGAAGATACAAAGTGATGCTGGGAGCGAATTCCTGAACAAGGTATTTAAAGACCATTTAGAAACCCAGATGATTGAGCACCAAGTTTCGCAGGTTGGAGATCACAATAGCCAAGGCCGAATAGAAGCCTTTAATCGCACAATAAAGAAGCTAATTAACTCGTATTGTATAGCGAATAATACTGTAAAGTTTTTCGACAAGCTCCAAGATTTTGCCTACAACTACAATAATACCATCCACTCAGCAACGGGGATGAAACCAGCAGAGACCACAGAGGTACATGTTCCTCTAATACTCGGAAAAGAAAACGAGAAATTCATGAAGTCAATTGAATATCTAAAAGACTATCCAGCAGGGAGCCACGTGAGAACTAAAATAGAGAAGAGCCCATTTGCCAAACAAGGGAATAATTGGAGCCGCGAAATATTCACAATAGAAGGAGTGGAGGGGTTCAAATTTAAACTAAGGGACATTTCTGGCAAACTAATAGATCGACTTTATGCCCACTACGAATTACAGAAAGTGGAAACCGTGGAGTTTCTGGAAGCCCCATCAATAAATGTCATTGAAGAGGCAAAGAAAGAGGCCAGAACAGAGCGACTGTTGGCCAGAGAGGGGATTGAGAGGGCTCCAAATGTGCCGGATAAACCTTTATTGGAGGACAGAGCAGGGAAGAAGAAGAAACAAGGGAGAGAGTTGGAAAGATTGAGGGTGGCAGGGACAGAGAGATTAGCAGGGGGAGCAGAGGCAGTAAGGTGGTATAGAGATTTCTCAAATTCAAAGGAGACCTATGAAGCTCCAGCAATTTCCACGAGATCAAGGAGGAGGGCAGGATGACACATCTGTTCCACATTATTGTTTTTTCTTAGCTATTGGTATTCAAAATGCTTGCCAAAGGTTACCATGTGATGCTTGATTTCCAATTCAGCCAACCAATTAGCGACCATGTGGGGCTCTCTAAATGGCTCATGACTGTCAGTGAAGACATCATCAAGAAATATGGAATACAGGTTGTCCACAAACATGCTGAGATTTTTGATGGCACCAAATCACCCCCTGGATTTGCCCAAGTATTATTATTAGATGAAAGCCATTGCTCTGCTCATTGCTACAGTGATCAAGGCATGTTAGCAATAGATATATTCAGCTGTGGAAAACAGGCAGAAAGGAATACAAGTTTAATTGCTTTTGAGCTGGAGGAGGAGATAAACAAATATGCTGTTGGATTTGGGGCAGTGATCAAAAAGAGATTACACCATGAGAAGAGGAGGTTTGAACATGGATGAGAGAGGGTAGAGAGGGTAGAGAGGGTAGAGGGTTATATGTAAAAATTCCCGCGAGAAGAGATTTCCCTTAGAAAGTTTACAAACAACCCTCTACCATGTCTACCCACTCCCTGCTGGTACCCAAAAGACGTAATTAATACCCTAAGACCTAAAAGAAATGCTTACTACCTTAGTGCCTAAAACGCGCACACATAGGGATACCCCTGTTCCAAGCCTGTAGGCCGAAGGCCGGAGGGCTTGGAACAGGGGTATCCCTATGTGTAATCAGTAGATGCAGTCGAGCGAATTTGGTTTGGAAATGGTCAAACTACATATATTCGAGGCTATGAAAATGGCGATGGTGTATCTGTCGAATTTAGAAACTCAGCGAATGCAGCAATTTTAAAATCATATGGTAATGGTAACTTTTGGGTGAATAACACTATTACAGCACCCACTATTAATGCTACTACCAAACTCCAAATAAACGGTAATGATGTCCCAAAGTTTCACACAGCAGATAAAACAGTAGGAGGTATTGCATTTAATAGATGTTCTGAGGGTTGGACATGGGCATGGAGTACAGCATGGGATCCATATTATAATTATGGTTCATATGTCCATAATAATCAATCTGATGACGAAACTTCTACCGCTTGGATTGACTTCGATATACCCGATGGATACCACACAGGAACAGCATTTTTAACCTATTTACCTTGGACTAACTCACGACTTTTTGAAATTTGGGGAGTTAATAGACAAGGGAATGAAGTTTTTATTACATCAGTGAATAGTTATCAACCATACGCCACATCGCCTGATGGTAACCACAGTGGTTTAAATAATGTTCCAATACATCTTGGAAATAGATTCCTCACTATTCGGATTAGACCAAAGATTGGAAGAGTTCATATTATGGGTATTAGTTACATGAAAATTTGGGTAGGAAATAGTTATGGTGGTCACACCGGCTATATTCATTGGAATAACGTTTATAGTAAACCAAATATCTTAACAGGATCTGTGGGGACTTGGTTTAGTTCAAGTGATGGATATAATCGTATCCATTTCGGTAACCAAACTTCTACATATTTGAAAGGAGGGGGAGATATTCCTCTTGTATTCCGAAACGAACAAGATACTGATATTTGTTACATGTATCATGGAGGATGGATGTGGATTGGAGGTTATTTAACACAAGGAAGTGACATAAGATACAAAACCGATATTAAAAAGATAACCGGCGCTCTTTCAGCGATTGGGAAATTAGAAGGAGTGAGTTTTAAACGAATTGGAAGCGAAAAAGATGGAACGAGATTAGGTTTAATTGCACAAGATGTTCAAAAGGTAATACCAGAGGTAGTTAATGTTAAAAAAGATGATGGCTACCTTTCTCTCGAATACACGGGTTTAATTCCTGTTCTCATAGAAGCCGTTAAAGAATTATCTAAGAAATGCAAGGGTCTACAAGATCAAATAGACCAAATTAAAAATGTCACAGTATAATAAATGGCGACCTATCCACTTGGTGGATCTCCTTCTACTACTTCTGAGCCTGTCGCTCTCGCTTTTGATACTATCAAACTTGTAGCCGCACTACAAACTGTCGAAAAAACGATACAACAAACTAACAAACTGTCCCCAGTTGTTCATGAATATAAAAACCTCTTGGTTAATGTCCTTGCGCAATCGGCTTATGGTGATCCCGTAACACGTTATGGCGAATGTGATTCAAACCTTAAAGCGATGACATCAAATATCCAATGTCTAACGACCGCTTACCAATCTCTTGGATCTAATCTTATCACATTGGCTTAATGGTTTATTTTTCTTTCCTTCTTAGTAAAAGAAGCAATGGGTGAATACAATCGTGTGCAATTGCCCGTTTACGCATTGGGTGCGCCCGCGGTTCACTTTCGACAACACGAAGTAGCCGACGAAATCCGCGGTGTTGAATCTACGGAGCGGGCTAATTCCGCGAATGCATTTGATAAAAACAGTATGATACGTGTTAAAGAACTACGCGCCGACAAGAATTCGGGAGTGGTTAAAACGACTCAACTTCTTGTAACAAATGCGAATTTTAACGCGGGTATCGGGCAACCTGATGCATGGGGTGTGGATATTAGAACGTTAGATTTTGACGGAGAACGAGCCGCCGCTGTTGTCCGATCGGGAGGCGCTGTTATTGGCGGTGGTTGTCGTGTGTCGGGTATGCTTGCATCCTCCGTTGCTGTTACCGATATTCCCGATACTCTACCTGAGCATGCGGGCAATCCGCAACGTATCCGTATGTACACTCCATGTGGAGACTATCCTTACGTGTTTGGAATGGTTAGAGTTGCGGTAGATAACGTAAATGCAACACAACCCGATGGAATTATGGGAAATTGGTTACTACCAAATATTGCTATTCCTAAATCTATTGAGTCTATATGTCGTTCACAAAATGGTATTATCGGACCCGCTTATACGTTCTTTGTTCAAGGAATCGGACGTGGTAGAGGTTGGGTGGAATTTGACAACCAGAACCCCGCAACGTTTAATGTTTGGACGACAGAAGTAGGAGGTTACGATATTCTCATTTTCGGAATGCGAACAGATCCAGCCGCTGTGGCGGCTACACGTGGTCTCAATCCCGATAACAATTTAAATAACTTCTACGATGATCCGTTCCCAGGTGATCCCACACCATAATTATGTTTTAATATATTAAATGGCGGCACCTGCTCCACCTGAACGCATCTTAACAGCGCAACTTTCATTAGCGGCGCCGGCAAATCACGTATTACAACACGCCGTTATCGATAATGTCGATGGTCTCGAATCTACCGAACTTGCACCTACTCTTAATACTTTTGGTGATACGCATAAATTGCGACTGAAAGAGTTAAGATGTGACAAAAATAATGGAGTTGTGAAAACTACAAAACTCCTTGTAACAAATGCAAACTTTAACGCTTTTTATGGAAATCCCGATAGTTACAATGATGATAACAAGGTTACAAACTTTGCTTATGAATCGAGAAACGGAGCGATTAAATGTAGATCGGGAGGCGCTTACATTGGTGATGGTTTGAGAGTTGGTGGAATCGTTGGAGCGCCTATAATTGTAAATGACCAACCAAACCCCGATGATGAAAACACACGAATTAGGACATATTGCCCAGGTATGAATGAGCCGTATATTATTAAGATTTATACAATCGTTATTAGTTTACAAACAGCGGTAGCCGATGTTTTAGAACCGTTAGGAAATCATTATAGATATAGAGACACGATACCTGAGGACATCTACGCATTATGTAGAAGAACCGATGGAGCAAGACCGCGCCTAACGATACATATTATTCCCATAGATAATTTCGGTCAGGCGTTTCACTCAATACCTCTTTTAGATACACAAGATAACCAATTTATAATAAGAGCTACACAACTCGGAAATTATAGAGTAATTATGTATGCCGAAAGAAACGACGCAATCGCAACAGCTAACCGATTTGGTCAATATCTTAATACCAATCTATACAATCCCATCGGCGGTAGCGATCCACAACCATAAATCTAAGGTATATATAGGGAATGGATGAAAAAACAAGAAAGTTTATTGAATCTGCGATAATGGTTCATGGATTGGACAAATTCGATTATAGCGAAACTGTATATAAAAAGGCAATGGAGAAGGTCGTCGTAAAGTGTCTACAATGTAACAAGACCATACAAACGTATCCATTTAACCATGTAAAAGGAAGAACCGGATGTAGGGAATGCTCTAAGAAACAATCTCATGCATACAGAAAAAAGACTACATGGGGAATAGTTATAGAAGAGAAACCGATTATGTTGTACTTTGATTAAAGTTTCGAAAGAGAAATAAGCATTTTCCCACATTTACCTTTGGTTATTATGCAAGTATCGAAGCAATTCGGACATGTCTTATGGTAATAAATCATTATGATATCGACAAGTTCATATGGAAATACTTTTGCTAAGATGGTTCGCATCTTACCAATTGCTTTTTTAATTTTTCTATATAATTCATAAATGAATCATCGCGGTTTCCATGTAATGTTAGATTACAAGTTCAATCATCCATTGATGGTGGGATTGGAAAACTTGGAGACCACAACGAAGTGGTTAATGCATTTTTTTCAATCTATTATTCAAGAGCAAGGTATCCGAGTAGTTCACAAGCATTGCGAGATTTTCGATGGTGGTGTTTCGCCACCCGGTTTTGCGATGGTATTACTTCTCGATGAGAGCCATTTAACCGCTCATTGCTATTCAGATCAGGGAATGTTAGCAATCGATATATTTACTTGTGGTACGGAAGCGGAGCGTAAGACATCAGTAATAAAGGAGATGATAGAAGAGAGGGTAACATGTATGTTTAGCGGTTTGGAGAGAGCGGAGAGGCATAGAGTAGCGCGATTTCCGAGTTAATCTTACTGAGAATGGTTTGGTAGGCACTTTACATTTCTCAGAAAATGAAAGTGAATATTTGGAATCAAACGTATCTCTATGATTCATAGTAATCTTACTGAATATCGTTTGGTAGGCACTTTATTTTTCTCAGATTATGAAAGTGAATATATCGAATCTATCGTATCTCTATGATTCATAGTGATCTTACTGAATATCGTTTGGTAGGCACTTTATTTTTCTCAGATTATGAAAGTGAGTATATGATATATATGATGTATCCATCGTATATTTATGTTTTCATAAAAATGTCTTACTGAAAATGGTTTAGTAGGCACTTCATAATATAGATTAGGCACTTTTATGGTGTAGTTAGGCAGATTAGGCAGGTTAGGCACCTTTTTTAAAAACTCCCCATAGAATTTTTTTTTACGTCATTCAAAACTTAAAAATGTATTTTCAAAAAAGTTTTCCAAAATAGGCATCCAAAGTGCCTAACCGCCTACGCCGCCTACCGCGATAAAAAAAAAGTGCCTAACTCGGAAAATCCGCTCCATTTCAGTAATAACAAATTGTACATGATGAAATCGCGATTGCTTGAATCGATCACGTAAAAAACGAAGTGCCTACCAAACCATTTTCAGTAATAACAAATTGTACATGAAGAAATAGTGATTGCTTCAATCGATCACGTAAAAAAACCGAAGTGCCTACCAAACCATTTTCAGTAATAACAAATTCTACATGATGAAATCGCGATATCTTAAATCGATCTCGTAAAAAAACGAAGTGCCTACCAAACCATTTTCAGTAATAACAAATTGTACATGAAAAAATTTACGTTGTGTTTCGTAGAATGGGTGGTGGTTTTCTTCAATTCCGATCGATTCAGCATATTATAATTTGTTTTTCGATACATAATATATCGATTACATGGGTGGTGGACTACTTCAATCGAGATTATATCGCAATTCAATCGAGATTATATCGTTAAATTATGTACCTTCAATCGAGAATATATCGATTTTCATAAAATACATATTAATCGCGTTTATATCATTAATTTAATCGATAAAATATCAATTATTTAATCGAGATTATTTAAATTAATACAAAAATACATATTTTTCGATTATTTATACATATTTATTAACATGAAAATACATATTTATTTAATTTAAAATTCATATTTTTCGATTATCTTTATATAAATTAACACATAAAGAAAAACAAATTAAAATCCTGGAGCGGAGCGCGTAGCGCGTAGCGGAGGGATTTTAATTTGTTTTTCTTTATGTGTCCCGAACGTGTGGTACAGCACGATCTGGCCCCACGCCCGCCCCGCGAGGTCAGAGCTCGAGGCGACTTCGAGGCGCGGGCGGGGCGGGAGCGGGGTGGAGCGGGGCGGGGCGGGGGCGGACGGAGCCGGCAAAGAGGGTCGGGGCGAGCTTTGTGAGGCACGAGGCGAGCAGGCAGATGATCGCGTATACCTGCCCCGGCCCCGCTCGAATGAATATTCTTGATTTGATCCGGCCGCGGCTGGCCAGCGCCGGCGCCGCGGCGGGGCGGAGGCCGGCGCACGGTGCGGGAGCGGCCGTCGTAGCGTCGCCCCAGGAACTCGGGCATCGGGTAGACCTGAGGGGGGGGGGGGGATGACGTCACGCGCGCGGCGGACCAGGCCGCGGCCGGGGGAAGTGGTGTCTCGAACCTTTGCGCGGAGGTAAAAGGGCACGAAGAGCCACCCGAGGACGAGCCTGCGGGGGGGAGGGGGGGGTACGGGGTCGGCTCCAGGTGGGAAGAGAGGTGGCGAGGGGGAAGGAATTTAAGGACGGACAACTCCAGCCCCGAGGCTGCGGTGCACGTGGGAGGGGTGGTGGGGTCAGGGGCAGCTGAGCTGGGATGGAGAAGGGTGGGGCTACGCGCACTCCACTCGTAGACGCCGACGGCGAGACCGCGGGACACATAGTAAAATGCGGAGTTTTAACCCTCGGCTTAATCTTAATTGATTTTGTTGATATATCTCGTATATTCTATTTCTATCAATCGATAATCTGTGTATATATTATCGAATATTCATTTATTTCGATTATTTTGTATTCTTTTCGATATTTTATCGTAAATTTCTCTTATTTTCCGATTAGTTTTACTGAGTTAATCGATAATCTGTATATATTTCCGAATAATATAACTGAATCTCAATTAGATCTTGCCTCTGGTTAAAACTCCGCATTTTACTATGTGTGATTGGTCTTTTTGTTAATTGATTTAATCGATATTATATTCATGTACTTTCTCGATTAAATTTAATTAAATTTAATTCATTTAATCGGAAATATATCGCTTAACTCGATTAAGATCCATAAATGATTCATTTGTTTATATTAACAAATCGATCTCTTATTGAATTCAATCGTAATTATACATGAAACTTATATGATTTTATCATTGTTTTGTTGAGTCTAAGGGGGGACCCTTAGGATTTTGGGTGTGACAGGTGTGACAGGTGTGACAGGTCAATCCCAAGGAAAGTCCTAGTGAGAAATTGATTTTTAAAATCCACGGGATAAACCTGTCACACCTGTCACACAAACCATATTCAGTAAGGACCTCATATATTGTGAAAATCTCAGTGTTAGTTGGTGTAGTTGATTCAAAAAATGCATTTTATACTCTGATTCATTGTTATTTCCTGTGAAATTTGAGTCAACTCAACCCACTTAGTCAACCCTTGCATTGAATTCGTAACAAAATCCATATACTATCGATTAATATGAGTCAACCATGAGTCCACTTAGTATTAAATATTAATCAATGTAAATATAAACAAGGGGATTAAGAGGAATGCTTATTGAATATGGTCAGGGTGGACTCACTTTTTCATACAAATCGAATTCCCAAGTAAATTTGACTCTAAATTGTTAGGTGGATCTTCTAAGTGGACTCAAAATGTTCACTTTGTGATACATGTTAGCTCAAATCCTTACTGTTTATGGTCAGGGTTGACTAAGTGGGGGGAGTTGACACATTTTTTGAAATCCTTTTTAGAAAACTTTTGGTCCCAAATATTTCCTGTGAAATTTGAGTCAACTCAACCCACTTAGTCAACCCTTGCATTGAATTCGTAACAAAATCCATATACTATTACTACTTTTACGATTAATATGAGTCAACCTTGAGTCCACTTTAATATAAATATTATATAATAGGGGGAATCTTGGGGAATGTTGAGTTTTACTGTAATGAAATCGAATAGTATTCCAATTACTTACAATAGAATTCTATCGTAAATAATGTCCGGAATCCGGAAAATAAACATTGTAGAAAGCTATTGTAGGAAAGGATATATTATATCCTTTTTTAACGATTGCCATTGTAATAAAAAAGGTAAATTACCCTGTTTATCATTATAGAAACTCATCAAAACGGGAATCTATCATGTTTATGTCTCTCAGTCTTCTCAAATGTGAGGAAATTCATTGTTTTATCGATCTCATCTGCAACTGCTTGTGTTTTATGCTGAGCTTCTTTACCACAACTGAATATATCAATTGCTAACATGCCTTCATTGGAATAACAATGAGCTGTACAATGGCTTTCATCTAATAGCAGAACCAATGCAAACCCAGGAGGTGATACTTTGCCATCAAATATCTCACAATGCTTATGAACAATCCTAATACCTTGTCTCAATACTGCTTGTTCAAGGGTTCCCATAATCCAATTACCTAGGAAGCTAACATGCTCATAACCTGTTGCTATAGCTGATTTAGCCTTGTAATCAAGCATAACATGAAAGCCTCTGTATTTAGTCTCCATTAAGAATACCTTAGAAAAATTAACTAGTCAAACCTAATGCAAATATCCCTATACTCTACTCTGATTGATGAAGTAGCTCTTTTCCTGTGTGCTTGACTCTTTCTTTTGTTACAGTCCCTACACCCTGATCCCTTCACATGATTAAAGGGATAGGTAAGGATCACTTTATTACACTGCAAACATCTCACAGATACTTTCTCTTGAGCTTTGATGTAATGTGTCTCACTGTAATCGAATTTATCTTTACCATGGACTGTCATAGCAGCATCAATAAACTTTTTTGTTTTACTATCCATACTCTATATATAACCAATATTCTTATGGAGCAGTATCCTGCCCAAAAATGGGGAAATATCGATTTGTCCCATAGTATTCAGCATAGGTATTCTGCCTTGCAATAAAATCGGTTCTCTCAGCATATAATACACACTTGTAGATACCAAACTTGGTGGCTCTAACCAGAAACTGATAGTCTTCCAAACCGAAATTGACTCCATGATAAGCAATACCAAAATTATCATATGGGGTGATCACAACTGCAAAATTAGGAGTTCCACCCTCCACTTGACATACAGCATAAACATCTGGTGGAATATCCACAACTACCTTGTAGTGGTCACCAATCTCAACAAGAGAATCTACTACTGCTGTTTGTTCATTTACAACAATGGGGAATATTTTGATTATATAGGGGGCATTCATGCTGGGGACATAGGTTCGAATTCTTGTGTTGGGATCAATGGGATTGGGTTGATCATTCACAAATAGAGGCGCTCCAACAGCCCCACCAACCCTAAGACCATCACCAATATAAGCTCCCCCCGATTTGCAGTTAATAGCTCCCGACCTAGATTCAAAAGAATAAGTAGAAAGAGGATCTCCATAGCTATCTGGGTCTCCATAATGAGCAGAAAAGTTTGCATTTGTGACAAGTAGCTTAGTTGTTTTAACTATTCCATTATTTTTATCACATCTGAGTTCCTGTAATCTCAGTTTATGGGTGGAACCAAAGGTGTTCATTGTAGGTTGGACCTCTGTTGATTGGAGACCCTCTACATCATCAAAAGTAGCATGCTGCAGAACATGGTTTGCTGGTGCAGCTAATGATAGCTGAGGTGTAATAATTCGTTCAAGTGGGGGTTGCTCAGCCATTTTACATTAAAGGGATATATCTTTTATGGGGTTGGGTCATCAATTACATCTAATTCTTGGTAAAATCCTGTTGTGAATATATCAGCAACATTTACCCCACGAAGTGCTGATACAGCTGCTATATCTGTTCTCAGTCCCATAATCATAGTATTGTATACTCCAACCTCAGTGACAAACAGATCATAGGTAAATGTCAAATTGTTATAAACACAATATCCTCTGCCAAAATGGTTCGAAGCTTGAACAAAGAATAAGTAGTTGTGTCCTGGTTGATTATTATTGGCTCTACACATGGAAAGCATTGCAGTGGGAAGAGGAATATTTCTTCTTACTCGATCAGTTCCTGTAATGGAAACTAATTCCGAATTCTCAAGAGTTACAGAGGATGCAACATAGAAATGCAAAAAAGGTTGCTGTGCAACAGGTGTGTAGAAACGAATTCGTTGTGGGTTCTCCACATTTTGTTCGAGAGTATCTGGGACATCATTGTAGGAAACAGATGAAGATAGCTGACCTGAAACTCTGCAGCCACCACCAATAAATGCTCCTCCTGATCTCACAGTAACAGCAGCAGAATTCTTATCGAAATCAAGGGCTTTCAGATCAACACTGTAAGCATCAGGACCTCCATTGGTAGGCTGGAAAAAGTTAGCATTTGTGACAAGAAGTCGAGTTGTTTTAACCACACCAGAATTCTTATCAGCTCTCAGCTCTTTAACTCGAATAATCGAATTTTTATCAAAGGAGTTGCCATTGGAATTGGGTCTCTCTGTGGATTCTAAACCACGAACCTCATCATTTACTTCATGCTGGCGAAAATGCATTGCAGGGATCCAAGGGAATATATAGGCAGTTGAACTCGATTATATTCACCCATTGCTTCTTTTACTAAGAAGGAAAGAAAAATAAACTGCAATCAAGCCAAAGTGATTAAATTCGATCCAAGGGATTGGTAAACAGTTGAAAGAACTTGCAGGTTGGATGTCATTGCTTTAATGTTGTTATCACACTCAGTGTATTTAGCAACAGGGTCACCATATGCAGCTTGAGCAAGGACATTAACCAAGAGGTTTTTATACTCATTGACAACTGGTGAGAGCTTGTTAGTTTGCTGAATCGTTTTTTCAACTGTTTGTAATGCGTTTACAAGGGTGATTGTATCAAAAGAAAGCGCAACAGGCTCAGTAGAATAGGTGGTTCCACCAAGAGGATAGGTCGCCATTTATTATACTTTGACATTTTTAATTTGGTCTATTTGATCCTGTAGATCTTTGCATTTTTGGGACAACTCCTTCACAGCTTCTATGAGAACTGGAATTAAACCCGTGTATTCGAGAGAAAGGTAACCATCTTCTTTTGTGACACTTACAATTTCTGGTATTACCTTTTCTACATCTTGCGCAATTAAACCTAATTTTGTTCCGTCTTTTTCACTCCCAATTCGTTTAAAACTCACTCCTTCTAATTTTTCGATTGCTGAAAGAGCGCCGGTTATCTTTTTAATATCTGTTTTGTATCTTCTGTCACTTCCTTGTGTTAAATAATTGTTTATCCACATCCGCCCGTTATGATCGATCCAACAAATATCAGAATCTAATTCATTTCGAAATCTTATTGGATAAGTTCCTCTTCCTTTCAAATATGTAGAACCATTGTTACCGAAATGAATTCGATTATATCCATCACTGGAATTAAACCAAGTCTCCACAGCTCCTGTTAAGATATTCGGTTTGCTATAAATATTATCCCAATGATAAAACCCGGTGTGACCACCATAGCTACCCATATACCAAAGTCGAGAGAATCCAATACCCATTAAATGAACTCTTCCGACTTTACAAACAATTCTAAGATGTGTAAAACGATTTCCAAGCTGAATAGCAACATTATTAAGTCCATTGTGGTGATCATTATATGATTGTGAGTATGGATGGTAACTATTTACTCTTGTAATAAAAACAAGGTTACCACTACGATTAAGACCCCACACCTCAAAATATCTGGAAGATGACCATGGAAGGTAGGTAATAAATGCTGTTGAACTATACAAATTCGTATTAATGGTATATTGAACCCATGCACTGGACGTTTCGTCATCGGACTCATTATTATAAAGATGCGCTCTATAATTGTAATAAGGATCCCATGCGGTTCCTGTTCCTGAAATCCAACCTCCACTTATCGAAGAATATTGCGTTGCATTCATTGAATAATCAAACGTAAACGAATATGGAATTTTAGAACCCAATATACGTATTTCAGTATCAGCATACACAGAGTTTACATTGATATCTCCATTTTTATAAATTTTCATTATGTCTCGATCATCTTGATTTCTAAACTCAATACAAACATTTTCAGCATTGGGTCTCCCTCGTATATATGTGCAATCGCCATTACCAAACCAAATTCGCTCGACTGCATCTACTGATTTTAACCATGTATTTGTTGCCCATGTTGCGGTTTGTGGAAGGTCTGCGGCTGAGTAAAATGACGGTTTGCTAAATATATTATCCCAAGAGATCATGCCCAATTCATTGTCGGTTGCTCTCTGTCTACTCCAACCGAAAACCCCCGTAAGATGAATGCGACCTTTTCGACCTTGAACATAAATATACTTGTAAAACTCGCAATTAATTGATACAAACAAGATAGTATTATTTGTTCCATCATTATAAGTTTCCTGGATTGTCTGATATGCATTAACGCGTTTCAAGAAATGTTGATGGTTATTAATGGTTTGCCCGTAGATATCGAAATATCTACAATTACCCCAAGGCATGTGCTGAATATAAAACGATTTCATACCTGTCGGAACAACCCACCTCATCCAACATCCGCTACAATCATCATCATTTTGTGGTGTTGTATAACATCCTGTTTGTCCGGTTCTTGGTGTCCATCCTGTAACAGTCCAATTATTCGCGCTTCTATCTGATGAAACCACATCTAATTGGTCGAAATCGTAACCTTTTGGTATTGTGGTTCCGCCAATTTGTAAAGTGGTAGCATTCACAGTTCCTGTTACAGTTCCACCTGTTAGAGGTAGATAATTAGCAAGTGCCGCCGTTAAATCGGTATCTGTAACAAAATCTGTAACAGCTAATTGTAATTCTGTATTTGTAACATAATCTTTGTTTTCTAAATAATCATCTGTAACAACACCGGAAAGGGTGGTATTGTGTAAGTTTTTCGCCGCCATTCTCTGATTGACTTCTAAGGCGCCACCTGATGTCGTTTTTATCCACGCCATCTCACATTTCCCATGATCGTCTGTGGGTTGTCCCACAACAGGAAGATAGTTAACGACTTTCTCCCTTGTGAATACTATTTTAGGTCTTGCTCCATCATATGCGCTTTGATCTGTTACGTTAATTTGAATAGCTGCTGAAAAATCCGCTACTTGTCCTGTTTCACCCGGGTGATAATTCGTAACATAGATACTGGGGAAAGTATCGTTTACTCCTACATTGAAATCGCCACTATACACTCCATTTACGATTGGATCCCTGGGTAATCTTACTGCAAGAGTTCCCACCATCGGTGTGCCTGTTTCACCTGTAAATGAACCATTGAGACTAACATAATGATCATTCAAAAATAGCCTTTCAGGTGTATTAATTGATTGGTAAAGTGTGACTCCATTAAAAACGTTTCCGATTGCATTCAATTGGGCAAAAACTGGCTGTTCGTCTATTTCGCTCCATGGGTGCCTGTGGTTGCTATTTGTAATCTCTGAATAATCATGAGTGTGTGAATCAGGTGGGAAGGTTAACGGAGGATTTGTGATATGCTCCCATAAATGAGTATGGGCGAAATCTGTGATTTGCGATTTTGTGTGAGTATGGGCGAAATCTGTTATTTGATCTTTTGTGTGAGTGTGGGCGAAATCTGTAATATCTGCTTTTGTGTGTGTTTGTTTTGCTAACCAATCTAAAACAACATTCGAAGTGGGATGATGTGGTAGAGTTGCATTTTTGGTAACTGTGAGATTTTCAATAAATATATTGCTCGAATTAATTTTAAGATCTTCATTATTCAATATGGGCTGCGTATTTGGAAATCCATACAATAATTGTATATAATATCTAACCGCGTTCTTTTCTTCAATAGATAACGCACGATTGAAAACGATAATTTCGGCAAGATCTCCATTAGCAACAGAAGAACCAAATGATGCAAAATTAGAAGGTGGAAGAAAATCACCCGATGATGTTCCAATATCAATACCACCCATTCCTACGACAATTTGCTCTGAGGAAACAGTGAAATCCCAATAATTCCACGAATTATAAATATATGATGCATCGAATAATGGAGGAGTTGCATTTTCTATATCATTTTGAATTTGTAGTGAAACACCAAACTTTTGATTTTTACAACCATATCCAATCCAATTTTGATAAGAACTATCCCTTATACTCAACATATAAGAAGGATTTGTAGTATTGATCCTACCTATAAAGAATAATGTAAGACCTAATGACCAATCTATTGAAACACTATTCCTATAAGCCATGTTTAATTCTTTCCCAATCGAAATTTGATTGTTTAGGGTTGCATTCAAATAATAATAAACAGTTTCCCAATTCGAATAATTTGTTAGATATGGTATCTGTGTAGTAACTCTGTTATATATCTGACCTTGATAATATATCAACTGACCATGTTGACCTGATGCTTTCCATGCAAATATACAATTTGGAATAATTGGGGCTGGATCAATGACAGTAGTAACAGCATAGTAAGGTCTATAAAGTATTTGTATAGTGTTTTGTGTTCCAATTGTTATATTTCGATACACTGTAAGATTACTTGTGTAAATATCATCTGCCCATAGTTTTCTTGTCCAAATGTTACTTGCCCATAGGTTACTTGTGAAAATGTTACTTGTATAAAGGTTACTGGTGTAGATATTGGAAGTGACTGTAAGGTTTGTGTCATTTTTGATCACAAAAAGAGAAAGAATATTTGTGAGTTCACCTTCATCAATATATCCTTGATCTTCTAGATAATCCTCTGTGACCACTCTCGAAATATTTTCATTGTGTATGTTTTTTGCAGCCATCCTCTGATTGGCTTCCAGAACCCCACCATAATCTGTTTTAATCCATGCAAGCTCTGCCCTCCATAGTTATCATTTGCAGTTCCCACTATGGGAATGTAGGAATACTTATCTCGACTGAAAACTATCATTGGTCTTGAGCCATCTAAACTGCTTACATCTGCTACATGAACCTGTATAGCAGAGTTGTAATTTTGGTAGGTTGCTGGGTCTGTTGGGACTCTAAAAGTATCTGTGGGTATGTCAGCCTCCATGTAGCTTGACACAAAGATATTTGGTATGGTTGCTCCTGGTTCAGGTGGGGTTTCATAAGAGCCTGGTAATGTCCTAATATGAAGTGGTCCTCTCATAGCTGAATTTGCAAGTGTCCCATTCACATGAACATAGTGTTCATTCAAAAAGATCCTTTCAGGGATATTACAAGTCTGGTAAAGAGAAACCCCCAAGTTATCAAGAGGCTCCACCTTTGCAAATTCTGGTTGGTCATTGATCTCATCCCAAATATGTTCATGTTTGCTTGGTGGGAACTCAGTTGGAATCCCATCAATTTCACCCCAATCATGCCTGTGATCCTCTGGTGGATACTTTTGAGGTTTGCCTAAGATCTCATCCCAATCATGATTGTGATCCTCTGGGGGATACTTTGCAGGTTTATTATTAATTTGTTCATAATCAGGAAAGAACTCCCAGATCTCAGGTCGAAATCCATCTGGTAATAATTCCTCATGGGGTTCATAAGGTTGCTCATAATCAACAACTGGTGGATCATGCCCATCTGGCAAATACTCCTCATCAGGTTCATAGTTCTGCTCATACTCAAACTCTTGTGGATCTAAGCCATCTGGTAGTATCTCCTCCTCATTGGGGTCAAATTGATCATACTCATACTCTTGTGGGTCAAAACCATCTGGTAAATACTCTTCCTCATCTGGAACGAATTGATATTCTTCAAGCTCTAATATATCGATTTCAGGAGGTAAATACTGCTCATCTATTTGCTTTCTTGGTTCAATTATAGGTTTATTGCGAACTTGCTCCCAACTTACAATATGCTGCCCAAAGGCTACATCTTCAGTTGCTGTGTATTCTCTTCCAGGTTGCTTCTTTGGTGTTAAATCGGGTGGTCCATTGGGAAATGGAATAGGGAATGGGACAGTAGGTCCATTGGGACCATAATGCTCAATGATTTCCCTTAGAGTTTTCTCACTTACAAGCTTCTCTCCATTTGCATACACATTGCTGCCATGGATATTTCGCCATTGCCTGGTTCGAATTCCAAGGTCTTTCACATTGCTATACAAAGGCAAAAGGTGCCTATCCATTTCGACTAAATCAGGATGTAAATGGATTGCTACTGGTTGACTGGGGCTACTGTTGATTGTAATTGATGGCTTTTTTTGATGGACATCTTTTGGAGTAAAGAAACCAAAAGGCTCATTTCTTGCAAAGTCATAAGTAATATCCTTGGGGTAGACATCATTTGTGTAGGAGACCTGATTTGTATTGGCAATGGGACCCACTTGCAATACTTGGGGACCTCAGCTTTTGCAGTGCTGCCCTCATTGTAAATTCGCAAAGCTGTGTTCTGTTTGCCCTGCTCATCTTGAACATTGAAAATCAATCGACCACTATCGAACCTGGAAGGTATATCTGGGTGAGTGCCACTGGTTTTTAGTTTCCTAGGTCTCCTTCTTGTTGCTTTGATCTCTGCCACTTGGTTTGCTTTCACATTACCCAAACTAAAGGCTACACTGACATCCTCTTTATCTGGATCGGTTTGATTCACAGATAAAGCATGCTCCCTTGATTGAGTCTTTGATGAATTATCAGAGCTGTGGTCAATTGAAACTGAACCCTTTACTTTAATATTATCAAAGTTCACATGCTTGGTGCTGCTTGCATTATCATCTTGAATGGTTTCTAGATTTGGTGGGTAATTGAAGCTCATGGCTTTTACTATATGGATTTATAAAATTCCTGATAAGTAAAAGATGCCTCTCAAGGTCGCTTTAAGTCTTTCTGGCGGGGGTGCAAGGGGCATTATCATAACCAGGCTGCTAAAAGAAATCGAAAATCGAACTGGCAGGAGAATAATCGATCTTGTGGATCTTGTGAGTGGAACTTCCACTGGTGGGATCATTGCAATAGGTTTGAATATAAGGCATCCTGATAAACCAGGTGAACCTAAACTCACAGCAAACGATTTACACAACATTTACCTAGCCCAACTGCCCTTGATTTTCGCAAATCCTCGAAATATAATCGAAAATGCCCTATTTAATACAAAGTATGATGTGGGACCCTTGGAGACTGCAATCAATTCAGTTACTGGGGAATCACTAATACAGGATTCCCTAAAGGACATTGTGATCACATCCTTTGATACTCAGAATATGAAACCAATATTTATCACAAATGATAACAATTACAACTTTCTGCCTTGTAAGATTGCTGCTAGGGCTACCTCTGCTGCTCCTACATATTTCTCTCCTGTAAGCATTGTTGATTTCAATCGGGGGTATATGTCTGTCTCATTGATGGTGCCATTTCGGGAAACAATAATCCCAGTGTGTGTGGTTACAGCCATGCAAAGAAGATTTACAGTGATGATGATGACATTATAGTAATAAGTATCTCTTGTGGAGAGGTGGACCCACATTTAGAGTCTGATTATGTGGGTTATGCTTATGAGACTGTAAACAGCTGGGGAATTCTCTCATGGATTGCCTCAACAGATGGAAGCCCATTGATTAACATGCTCATGGCTGCAAGTGAGCTTTCTGCCTTGATAAGATGGAGGAGTTGTTACCATACAACTATGATCAGGATTATGGGAGATACTATAGGCTATCAGTCCCTCTTCCAAATCATATAGTAAGCTCTCTGGATGACACTTCTAAAATCCCAGATATGCTAGCATTCACTGAAACATACATTGCAGCAAACAATGATATGATTAATAAGCTTTGCAGCCTACTAGTAGCAAACTATGAACTAAAGAACCCTACAAAGGCTTACATCTCATCCACTCTCACAGAGTCACCTCCTTTAGATGCTAATTGGTATCAGCTTGCAGATGATGCCTTCACTGCCTCATCCTCTGTGACTGGTAAAGAGCCTTTCATGGCTAGACCTTCAGCATTTGGCTGGGAAGCTGGAGCCTATGCTCCTGAGCAGATATGGGAAACCCCCACTGAATACCTTCAAGTTGCTTTCCCATATACTTTCGAACTCTCCTCTGTTATTGCCTATGGTTCAGGGGACACCAATGCTTTTATTAAGACTTTCAATGTGGCAACATCCACTGATGGGATCAACTGGTCTTTTATTCGATCAGATGGGCAAAACAAAATATATGTCTGTGAGAACATTAACAATGCTCACAACTCTGGTGATGTGGCTCTATTGAGTGGGTTCCCTCTCAGCATCAAGGATGCTTTTTACATAGGTTATTCTCTGAGAATAAGATATATTCGCATTTATCCCCTTGTGTATGTGAATGCTCCCACAATGAGAGTTGATTTCACAGGTGCCTTTATTCGATAAACTCCAACTGAAAAGAATTATCGATTCCATTCATATCAATCAGTTCACCAAAGTAATCTTTAAATTCAACTGTGAGTTCCCTTATCACCAGGTTTCTGTCATTGATTTGAATAAATTCTGCATGCTCACCACTATGGTAAACATAGCCCCCTATATCCTTACTCAATTGCAATCTAAGGATAGCTCCCTGATTTTGTGGTTGCGATTTTGGAATTATATTGTGTCTGCTGGCAAAGGGGGACAGCTCTTTAATATGCATGTACAGATACTGCTCAGCATTCATATCAGACATCTTCCTGCTGTCAAAATAATATTGCAAGGGCTTAGAGGAGAGTCTGGGTCCTGAGAAGGTGATTCCCCATGCTGGGTGATCAGGTGTAATAGGTTTGCCATCATACTTTAAAAGGTTCTCAGGTCGATAGGGAGATCCACCAACAGGAGGAGTGCTATAATACCCAGTGGTGTATTCAGTAGAACTCACACCCAAAAGCTTCCCTATTCGCTTGTTGCTTGCAATAAAACGAAACTCATGATTACTGTAAAACTCCACTTTATAGGTAGTTGGATTGTAGAATATCTTGAACTCAAAAGCTACTGTTTTGCCTGCAATGGTTTGGAAGCTTGAATAGTTCAGCCCATAATTATAAGGGTGTGTTACCCCAAAATGACCCTGATTGATGTAGCCACTGGGAAGGGGATACACTTGTTGTGTGATCACTTGGTTATATGAACCATCTTGGTAATTAAACTGAACTGTTAGATGATCAGTTCCCACACTGTTATAGATACTGTTTGGAATCTCTGCATAGAGAACCCTACATTCCCTTGGTCTCTCTACTGGAGTTGTGAGAGTGACCCTGTAAGAGTTTTCATTTTGTCCTTGGCTTCTATCCCTGCTATCAATATTAACAAGTCGATTCATTTTAATATATAAATATAGATAAAAGAAGAATGCCTGTGGATTACATCGAGGTTAGCTCATTTAATACAATCTCTGGTGATGGTCCCACATCAAGCTTTGTGGCTAGACTCCCAAGTTCTTATGAGAATGTGAGGGCTGTGAGACTGGTATCAGCCGAATTTTATAACAGCATCCCTATGGTGAGTGGTGAAACCAAAGTTGGAGATGTGACAGTTGACAATGCATTTAGCATTTATTATTCTGAACAAACTCCTGGAGCTGGAAGCTCAGGAATTCCAACAGTTCGCCCAGCTGCTGACTATGAACAATGGAAACAATTCATTATAAGTCGAAACACCCCATCCAAAGCCACCAACAACTGGTGAATGTAATTAACTCTAAATTCGAAGGCAGAAATCCCCAACCATCCATTCGCTGCAAATGGGATGAATCACTGAAACGAATTATATTCCACTCAGCAGTACCATTTTACTTGGCTTTCTCAGTAGCTGTGAACCCAAGCCAACAAACAATCCAAAAGCTGTTGAGTTCAGCTAGACTGCTGGGTCTTGATCCTGGAAGATATGGTAACTCCCCAATCCAATCACAGGTCTATGATGCTCTCACTGATGGAATCTTTACTGGTGGTCGAGTGAATGGCATTATATCTTCTTTTGAGCCTGAGAAGACCAGGGACAGTGTTTTGTTTGTGAGAGTAAAGGAGCTGGGTGATCTGGTGCAATGTGGGGATGGTCTTCTGACTGGTTACTTCCATAAAATAGTGGTCCCTGACAAAGATTATGGTGAGCATGTAGTTTACAATTCGACAGAGGCTCATCCACTTTACAAATACTATAATAAGAAGGTTGGATTATCCACTTTCTCGGTTGATATTGTAAATGCTATTAATGAACCAATTGATTTTGAGGGTCAACCTGTTCATCTGACCTTTGAAATTCGCTATGGTGATGAGCCAGCAGGAGACCCAGTTTATGAATACTTTAAGATGCGAATGTCACAGCTTCACCCTTCCTATCCAGTTATTACAAGCTTCGCATAAATTAAGGATCATTGGTAGATTTTTTATGTTGCAGTATAATAAAAGAGAATATAATGGATATCACTTCCACTCTTCAAAGACTTTCGCTGAAAGAAGCCCTAACAACCCCAGAGGAGGCGAAAGCCTTTTTCCTGGATAACTCCCTTATGCTTGGTCTCGAATCCAAGTCTAAGCCAGTTCTAGTTGTTGTGAATCCCAGCAATACTTTTGAGAATAATGTTGGAAATCGCATTTCCTTCAAGCTACCTCGCTACAATTTCTGTGGAAAACTCGAACTTGCTTTCGACCTTCCAGCCATCACTTTTGCTGGTGATACTGACCTAGTTCGCAATGGATACACTCGCCCAGTTGGTGCTTTAGTTCAGCGACTTGAAATTACCTATGGATCTTACACCTACCATATTCCATCTGATTTCCTTGCTCATTTCCCCCTGGTCTATTATTCGGAGGATCAACTAGCTAAAAAGAAGCGATCAATGGGCATGGTTCATGGCATTCCTGCTCATGGAACCAACCGCCTTGGTGGCTCATTTTTCGTTGAAATTCCTGTGCCTTGGCTAAATCACTACCTTCCCCTTGGTGCTTTATCTGGTGAAATGGTTGTTACTGTTTGGTTTAAGGATGCTGAGAAGGGTTATGTTGAAACTTCCTATGGTGGTCGTGAACTCACAACTGCTGTTGGAACAGTTGATGCAACTGCCGATGATGGTCTTGGAAACTTCACAGATGGAACCCTTGCCCATGTTGGTCAAAACATCACCACTTTCAGTCTTGGTGCAACAACCCCTGGTATTACAATTACCTCTCCTCGCCTTTACATGCATGCTATTAATGTTTCTGATGAGCTTTTCGCTACTGTTATTGAAAAAGTAAAGACTACTGGCATGGCTATTCCTGCTCTAGACATTGGGTTTGTTGATGCTAGTGCTTTCCCTGCCAAGGGCAATGCCCAACCCAATCGAATTAACCTCTCTCAAATCTCTGGACTGGTTTATGCTCTGCTTGTTTCAGTTCGTGATAATGCAACTGTTGATAAATCCACAGGCTCCCACAGTGTTCTTAAGACCTATGCCAACTCCAAAGAGATAACATTCACAACTGAAATAAATGGACAGCGACTTTTTGCCACTGAGCCAATTTCCCTACTCAAAGGTGCTGAGCTAATTGCTGATGCCTTCAAATGCTCTAACATGGATAAGGTTGCTGATCGCTATGTCCTTTCAGGATTGCCTTTCTGCCTTGATGGAGAAAAGGCGATTCGAAATATTGCCCAGTCTGGTTATGTTGATTTAACAAATTCCTCCTCTTCATTCCTCACCCTCTACATGCCTTCAGATAAGGTAATCGATGTTAATGTTCGCGCTCTCATGCATAGCTTTATTATTGTCGACAAAGATGGGCTTCGTCGTATAAATTTGTAGATTGTGACGATATTCAGTCTCCCTGCATTATTTTTATATGTCTTTATTAAGAAAGATATACAACAATGACTGATTTGGATGAATTTGTGGCTGGTGAAATGATAGAGCCACCATTTCGTGTACTGGCAATAGGAAAATCAGCAACTGGTAAATCAGAAGCTGTGAAGTATTGGTTGAAGCAGTTGCATGATGCCAAAAAGATTGATGTTGTATTAGTTGTGAGTGGAACCAGCTTCAATCATTTCTGGGATAAAGTTGCAACATTGCAACTGGGAAAATGGGATGCCCTTACATTGCTAAATTGCTAGATGAAAGGCAAGAGAAAATAGAAAAAGGTCAACCTGTTAACCAGTTATGTGTAGTTTTAGATGATCTTATAGATAATGAGATTGTAGACCTAACTCGTGATAAAATTATTGGCTCTCTGTATTCCAGAGGTCGCCATTCGAAAATATCCATTATCTGCATCACACAAAAGCTAAGGAAAGTCTCTTCGACTATTCGAGTTAATTCGGACTATGCTATGTTTCTCAGTGCTGCAAATCGCAAAGAACTTGAAGCCATAGAGGAAGAATACAATATAATGCGAAATAAAGAGGATTTTTACAAGATGTTTGAAGAGTATGTTCACTCCTATCAGTATATTATTTGGTCCTCTGCAAACTACTCAGTTAAATACTATGTAGATAAAGCTGAGCTTGTGAAAGATTTCCCATTTCCTCGCTTCCACAGGAAGCCCAAGAAGAAAGAAGATGAACTGAAACCACCAGAGAAAGAGGAAGCCCCCAAAGAAGTGAAAAGCCAAGTCCATAGCAATAAATTGATGCGATATAAACGCGGTTTATAAAATTATCTCTCATTCTAATAAAGATACAATGCCTCCCAAACGAAAGATAGGGATCCCAGCTGGGGCTGTTGGCTATTCAGGTGGTGGAAACAATGGATCCATTAACACTGAACCACTGAAGTTCAATGGTATGAATGAGGTGAAGCCCTCACAACAAGAAGAAGACCCTCTTAATGCTGCCTATGAGGAATCAGTCGATGACAAAGCCCCACAGGCTTCAACCAGTGACCAACTCAACATTTCACCTGAAGCCTCAAAGATGAAGGCTGTTGCTGAGGGAGCCAGGCGAATTATTGGTGCTGCTGATGATAAAGGTTTAGGCTTGCAAGATCTGTCATTGGCTCGCAAAGGTGAAGGTCTTAGTAAGGAATCAGACAAGGTAATTCAGTCTATGGCTGGTGAAGTCACATACAAGACTGCTCCCACTCAAAATATTCATCGAATTCCCAAGGCTCAATGGGATGAGATGACTGCTAAACTCAAAGACCTGGAAGCCAAATCCAGTGCCTTGGAGCAGTATGTTACTGAGAAGAAAGAGAGGGCTAAGCTAAAGGAGATGCTTCGAAAGGAAGTTTATAAAATGGGCATTACTGGTGTCCCAGATAAACAATTTATTGCTAAGAAAGAGAACCAAATCGATGAGCAGGCAGTAGATGAAATGAAAACAAAGACCCAAAAGGGAACCATTGAACCTGGTGCCACCAAAGCTGAAGTAGAAAAGGGAGTTGCCCCAACAGTATATAAAAGACGAGTTTGGCTTTAATTTTCTCTGTTTTATTAGAGACATGGATATAATACGAAAGTTTATTGAGATGCTCAGTCTGCATGTGGTGAGCAATTGCCACAGTGGATGCTGTGACACAACAATAGAGTTTGAGATGTCAGATACTGAGGATAATGCCTCAGAAGCAAGAGAGAGAAGGAGGTCTACGATTTCTGTGGAGTCAATGCCAGCAGACCCCAATGAGTATGCATATGAGCAGCAGGAGTATCCAAGGAGAAGTTCTTTACCAGCAGAAAACGTTTTCTCTGGGAATATAAATGGAGGACACTATTAGTTTAATCGAGTTTACCAGTGATGAACCTGTTACTGAGGGTTCTATTAGACACATACTAGCAATGCAGAAACGATATAGAGAGGACCCAGAATATAGAGAGTATAAAAAGCAGCAAGCCCTGGCATCCTATTATCGCAGAAAAGCCCAAAAAGAGGAGCAGAGACCCAGAGGAAGACCGATTAAATATTATTTGCCAACTGAAAGTAGCAATGGACCCCCAGGTCTATAAGATAATTGAGAAAAAGCGGTCTCAGTATGCCACTGAGGCAGCTATAAAAATATATACAAAGGAATTGGCTTTATACTTGCAATCAAGTCACAGATAACTTTTGTAAATATGCTTTTGTTGTTTTTTGTTTGCATTCTCAGACACTGAAACAGTTATGTGAATGTTTACTGATCTATTTCTCTTTGGTTTTGCTGCATACATATTGTAACCTATCAATCTCTGTGACATTTCGATATATGCTCCAATATCTCCATGCTTAATGCATTTATCTAACTCAGTCATGGTCATCTCATCAAGAGTCTTTGCCATTTTGTCTTCACTATACACAATCAAGTAAGCCTTAAGTATTCTTGTCAAATTTTGGTCTTTTCCGATAGGTGTGACAGGTGTGACAGGTGTGACAGGTCTATCCCATCGATTTTGAAGATCAACTTTTCACCAGGGCTTTCCTTGGGATGGACCTGTCACACCTGTCACACAAACCATTTACAGTAAGGCTATAAAAATACATATAAATCTCAATCATCAATCGTTTTGTTTAATATTCGGCATCATCTTCATTGTCTTCCTGAACCCTTGTTATCTTTCGAATCCCAATATATCCTCTGGCAAGAATACCATTAACTCGTTTTCTTTCTGATTTAACATTGAAGATCTCCCTTACTCTTTTCATAACAGATACACATTCAACTTTATCATCAACACTTTTGTATGATTTGTAAATGATATCACTGGAAACAAAGTCGTTAGCATTATGTGTAACCTCGAAATTATCTCGAAGCCATTCACCAATCTTATCATTTTCAGCTATAAAGTTAATTCCCTGTTCAATAATCGATTGAGGGGGACTTCTTAAGATCTCTTCAACCTCTTTGTTCTTCCACATATCCAGTAATATCTTCATGTGAGCCATCTTATACTCATCATCATTGTGTAGAAGTGTGAACAGAGTTGGGTCAGCTTTCTTTTGACCAGCTTCTGGCTTCTCTCTGAATATATTATTGAATCTCTGATAGGAAAGTCTTCTTTGAATTGCAAAGTCTGGTTTATTTATAGTCAAATTGTCATTAGTTGTAATGTAGACCTGAAACATTGGGGTAAGGATAACTGGGTCTTTGAACAAGGCTCTCACAGTCATTTCATTTCCACCTGTGACCTCCTTAATCTTGGAGATCTGCAGTTTATCACCATCTTCAGCCTCATTACTGAATACAAGTCGCTTTCCAAGGAGTTTGGCAAGTTCAGGAGTAGCCTCTGATGAGTTCTTTTTAGGCTTAGTCCAATAGGATATTTCGAGAGGGCTGTAATAGCGACCAGATATCTGTTTGCAGTATTCCTGAACAAGTGATTTACCATTAGCACCAGCACCAGTCCACATATAGAACTTCTGGGATTTAGTTGATCCACTAAGGGCAATTGCAATGGATGCCAGAAGATACTTTCGCTCTGCTGGATCATCCACAATCTCTTTATAAATCTGATTGAGATGCTCTATTTTCTTGGGGTCTACATTTTCAGTATAGTCATAACCCACAGTCTTGCTCACCATATCTTCCAGTTTACCCTTTCTGAAAGTCATAGTGGTCAGATCAAATACACCATTTTCGAATCCAATCACATATGGAACTGTGTCAATCTTCTCAAAGAATTCATCATCATTCAGCAGTGGGACCAAGTCAGTCAGAAGGGATTTGCGAAATCCTGATTGTTTAAGATTTTTGGCAATGGTCATCAATGTTTTGGATCTTTCTTCGAAAGCTGCTTTGTTTTCCTCATCCTTTAAAGCTCTTTGACTATAATGCACAGCCCTTCCAAGGTATTGGGGGACAACAAGACGGCTTATATCTAGGTAAATCTTTAGGTTTGTGTCATCATGCTCCCAAATCCCAGTATCAGTATTGAGTTTGAACCATGACTTTTTGGAGTATCTCCATGTATGTTTAAGAACCTCTTTGCATACTAAACTCACATCATAATGAGCGCCACCAGAACCAGCGGATTTATCTATAAGATTGAAGATATCAGATTGCATTCCAATGCAGATGAATCGTTTTTTGCAATTTCCACTGTAGCTTGACACAATGTATTTGTTATCATCTCCTTTAGCTTTCATAACATACCAGTTATTCGATTCATGTGAACCATTGCAGCATGGGCAATTGAGTCCCTTGTTAGCAGCATCAAAGTTAAAGCCAAGTTCAGTTTTAGAGATTATATTGGGATGCATAAATCCCATATCCACCAGCTCTTTGATAATATTGTTTTCAAGTTCATCATATGAGGTAGCATGAGCAGTATACTCACTCTTATAGATGTAGTTATCTATAATCCACTTTTTGAAGTCATCAGTAGGCTCATTGAAATCACAGGTATCATCCCATGGGGAGATCACCCAAGCCTTGTTGACACTGGGACAAACATTAATTAATCCAGAAGTTCCAGTTCCAGTGATTGTTTTCAGGTCAACCTTTTCAAAGCCTTTAAAGCCTGGAGCCTTATCGGTGATTTTGAGTTTAGTGAACTCCTCAGGTCGTTTAAAGTAGACATGATAGCCTTTTTTAGTTTTTGCCATGGGCTGATTGGCATCAAAGTCATCAGGAAACATATCCCGGAATTTGTCAAAGTCCTCCTCATCATCAAAGTCAATAACCATCATGTTGTCTGAGAGCAGAATGCCCCAAGATACATACTGATTAGTTGCCAGCGCTTCCTCATACTTTTCCCAGGACCAAGCACCTCCCTTATGCTTGAAAACAGGGTCTTTGCTGTCAGGTTTCACTGGGATAATCATGTTTTTGGCGAGTTCCTCATCAGAACGAAGCCAGTTAGCGAGCGATTTGAGCGATTTAGTCTGTTTGGCGTTCATTTTCAGCGATTGGGGGTCCCTTTTATATATATATAGAAGATTTTTCTTTAAGTAGTTTTGGGTCCCCCAATCATTTTTTGTTGGAAATCGAGAAAGTATCCCTACGAAATTTATCCACATGATATATCGAGTGGTTTAGATACAAAAAGGATGAATGGGTATTTCAGCGAATAAACAGCATATCCCCAGCCTAGTAATATGCTGGGAAAAATAATTTAGACATGTTTCAATTTTCTCCCTCTATTTGAGTAAGGGACATCATACAAATACTTGACAAAGCAGACTGCATTGGCTGCATACTTTCGCTGACATGAACTTGCTATTTTCATTGCTCTATAGGTATCATCGGTTTGATATAGATCTCTAAGCTGTGTGGCTATTTTTTCGTTAAACTTTTTGATTTGAGCCTTACCTTTTTCAGTTTGCTGGTACCTCTTCATAGCTCTCTTCTGGGCTTCACTGAGTGGCATTTTTCCTCTGTCTCTCTTAATATATATAGAGAATTCTTTAAATCATTTTTTGTTTTGTGGTTTCTGGATATTTCTTTGAACAATATGTAAGCAACATTTCTTCAAACTCCTCAGGGCTTGCATGTTGTTTGCAATCACATGTTGCTGATGGCACAGGAAAGACCTTTGGGCAGATTGGCTTTTTACAATCACATTTGTACATGTGGTATTCATTGTGTTTGCGATCACTGAACATTTTGATGACATCATTCGCAAAATTTGTTTTTAAACTTTCATATTTTTTCCAATGGAGCCTATCACACAACGGAATATAATTATAGAACTGATTTGCATCCGTCAAATAATGACAAAGACCAAGATCATAGAAATCATCTCGAAACCAGACCTTGCAGATGAGTTGTTCAAGAGGTTTTGTGTGTGAAATCCTTGCAATGTATGAAAGAAATGAATATTCACACCTGCAAAGAGGACATGATATGCAATAGTTGCTCTCTGCAAGCATCATTTCTGGGTATCCTTCAAACTGTCTGAAAGCTTTTTGTGCGCAGCAGTAGAACAGGGATACCTCATTAGAGTCATGAACCTTATATATATACTTTATAATGCAGGCTTCACAAAAGAAATGCTCACAAGCAAGCTCAATGATTGTATTCCTTTGAATAGTTTTGAAACAGATTGGGCAGGACATCTTTGATATATCTATATAGAAGATATTTCTTTAAATCATTTTTTTGTTGCTCAGCCAAATGTAATTGTTTCAACATCACATGCATTGTAGTCCAGAATGTTGAATAAGGTGAACTCTGGATACTGTAATGTGTTTCTACAGAATGGGCATTTTGTATTCCCGACTATTTCCTCTTGCTGTTTCATGCATCCTATACAGACTGTCTTGAAGCATTGATCACATACAAACTGATCATAGCTAGTCTCATCACATTTACATAAACTGCATAGAATGCGTTTATATTCTGAGTTTTCACAGGTTTCATTTCTTTCTTTAATACTTCTCATGATGGCTGAAATACTAAGCGTTCTTTGACCGTCCGGATTCATTCTTGCTATTTGGCTTCTATATATATACAATATAAAAATTCCTTTAAGTATTTTCGCGTTCGGAATATCCCCATTTAAAACCTCCCCTTTTAGTAGGAACAAGTTAGGAACTATGCCCCGAATCAGCAACAGACTCATAAGAGAGAAGAAATGGGAACTCATGGGATTACTGGGAACACTGTATGCAGCCCATGAAATTACAGAGGCTGAATATGACCGGGAAATCGGATTTATTTCAAGGGGCAGACCCACTTTAGCAAAATTAACCAGAAAAGCCAATAACCTCTATGACAAAGTTGAGACTCTTGATGAACTCGATCGCCTGAGGCAAATAGAACCAGAGGCAGAAGATGGAACAGCCATGAATGAATTATATCGCTGGCTCACATACAGAGCCAGAAGGGAAGTTGTGGTAGATGTGATTGAATATTTAGATAGAATTGCAACCTCTCTACCAAAACGTTTAAGAGATAGTCTGGATCAATTCAGGGCAATCAAAGTTCGCTTGTCGTTTATCTGCAAGTTCGTAAAAGTCAGCAATCCACAGGTTTGGATATCGAAATACATTTACAGCGATTATTTTGTATTAACCAAATCGAGAAATATTCGAACTGAGCTGAATAAAGCAGCCCAAATGTGTCAGGAACAGATGAATGTTGTTGATAGCTATCGATTGGAGAGAATCGAAATGCTAAGAGTTGCTATTATGAGTTATGCCCCAACTGGTGGCTGCTATGTTAAAACACCAGAATCAATTGCAGCCAAGAGAGCCACAGTGAATATTCGAAATATTGATGATTCTTGCTTTGAAAATGCCATTTTGGCATGGATCCATAGGAAAGATGTAAATTCCCACAAGAGAAGTGAGCTTACACAATATCGCAAATGGAAATACTCACCAACCACATACAATCCTTTGGCTCTCAATTTCGACAATATCCCATTCCCTGTTCCTTGTGATGCTGAAATCATTGATAAATTCGAATCTCAAAATGCAGGCATCAGCATAAACATATTTGGAATGGATGGAGATGTTATATATCCCCTACATCAATCCAGCAACCCAGGCAGAAAGCAAAAGATTAATCTAATGCTCATTCATGATGATGAAGGGAATGGTCACTATATTACTATCATGTCCCTTTCAAGACTTCTCAGAGTTGCCCTTGATAAAACCAAGGATCAAAAGTTACACTACTGTGATACATGCTTATCTCGATTCAGGTCTGAGGCTAAACTCACTGCTCATGTGGACTCAAACAGATGCATTGATTGGAGACTCTCAAAGGGAATCACCCCTAAGCCTGACACCACAATAGAGTTTGGACTGAAAAACCTCAGGAAAACTGTCTGGCTTCCTGTTGTGGTTTACTGCAAGATTGAACATAGAAGTATTTTTATTGATGCATCGAAATCCAAGAGGGAAGTCTCAGCAGTCAACATTAGAATAGTCACTGGGGCAGATGTTCAAGATTTTCGATTTGAGGGGCAGGATCCAATGGGAGGTCTGTTTGAATGCTTGGAATCCAAAGCAAGAGAACTAATCGATTTTCTGTTTACCAATATTCCCATGAATGAACTCACAGATGAGCAAAAGGCTATTTACAGAGCTACCAAACACTGTTACCTTTGCAGTGAGAGGTTCACCAAGGAGAACTTCAAATGCAGGGATCATGATCACCACACAGGTCATTACATTGCTCCTGCATGCAGAAACTGCAATCTCCATAGGAGAATCTCAAAGCAAACCAAAGTTGCAGTTGTTGTTGATCAAATGGATGACTGTGGGACATTCATTTTCAGAAAAATAGCAGGCATGGGTGATAAAAAGCGAATCGAAATCCTTTCGAAAAACTTTGATCAATACCTTTCATTGCAATGGGGTCTTTACAAGTTCATTGATGCAAGCAATTTCATGGATTTCGGAGCTGCTGATGTGACTGAGTTAATGAACAAATTCCAGGCTTTTAGAAGGCTTTCACACTCAGTATATGGACTTGACCCAGTTCATTATGTATCTGCACCTGGGCTATCTTGGGATGCTATGTTAAGGACCACCAAGGCAAAAATAGAGCTTATAAGTGATGTAGAGCAATACGAATTTGTTGAGAGGGGAATCAGGGGTGGCTTTGCAACAATGCCTTGTAGGTATGCTGAGGCTGATGGTGAGAACTCCCATATTATGCTGTTTGATGCTAACAACTTGTATGGCTACTGTTTGAGTCAGCCAATCCCAGTTGGTGATTTTAGATGGGAGACCGAATTCAACCCACAAGATAACAGATCCAGTTTCCTAGAAGTTGATCTGGATTACCCAATTAGGCTGTTTCTAGATCACAGTGATTTCCCTCTAATTATTAACAAGAAAATAGTAGAATATGCCGAATTATCACAATATCAAAAAAGCCTATTGGATCTCTCAGGAGAAGAGCTTGATAAAACCCCTAAGCTAACTGCAACCTTTGGTTCTGTGACCAACTATGTAGTTTCTGAGCCTCTTCTACAATACATGTTAGCTAAAGGTGTGAAACTAAAGAAGGTTCACAGGGTCCTATCATTTACTGTGGCTCCTGTAATGAAACCCTACATTGAGCTGAATACTGATATGAGAAGGAAAGCAGTGAATAAATTCGAGGCTGATTTCTATAAGCTCATGAATAATTCAATCTATGGGAAATGCATTGAATCATGTAGAGGTCGATCTGTGGTTAAGATTGCCAACACTGAGAAGCTATTTATGAAATATGCAGCTTCCCCATTGGTGAAATCAACAAGTCCCATAAGTGAAAGGGCAGTTGCCTTTGAGTTTTACACAAAACATGTGAAGCTAGATAAGCCTGTTGCTATTGGGGCTTATGTTTTGGATACTGCCAAACTGCATAACTACAAGTTCTTCTATGATACTGTAAGGTCCCAGTGGGCAAAAGCAAAGTTACTATTCCATGATACTGATTCCTTTTGTCTATATATCGAATCTCAGACCCTCCAAAAAGACCTAGAGAATATATCCTTTAATCTGGACTTAGGGGGATCTAACAGAATGACCCCAGGTAAATACAAAAATGAGATGCCAGGTTCTGCTATATTGGAGTATGTGGGTCTGAGAGCCAAAGTTTACAGTTTCAGAGCAGCTGAGATAGAGAGAAGTAAGCTTTCTGGGACTTCCACTGAGGAACTGCAATTCAATGATTTTAAGCAGTGTTTATTTGCAGGTATCAGCAAGACTGTGACTGCAAAGCAGAAAAGAAGGGCAGATCACACAATAATAGATACTGTGAGTAGAAGGGTTGCCCTAAACTGCTTTGATGCAAAGAGATACATCTTACCAGATGGTATTAATTCTGTTCCTTTTAATTAAGAGATGCCAGCAACTGGAAGAATAGTTAGGAGAACCACTGAGCAACTGCAAGGTAACCTACTGCCTATCACAGTTCCAAAGGAGGAAAAAGGGGAATCTCGAATTGTTAAAAAGTCTGAAATGAAAGAGCTTGTCCCAGTAGAGATCCCAGTTGCTATTGCAGTGAAAGAAACTAGCAAGATTGCCAAGAGATTCTATGATGTGAGAACTGGTTACAAAGGGCTTCAAGCTATGAGGGCTGAGTTACCAGATGAATCCTACAAGCAGTTGCAAGAGTTCTATAAAAAGCAAGAGGTAGTTCAGATCAATGCACCTGCTATATCTAGGAAGAGAGATCCCATGGTTCCAATAAGGCAACCCCTTGATACCTATGTGATTGATTTGCTCTTTTCCCAGCTTATAAGAAACAAAACAATGGCTATGATACTTTTATGACTGCAATGGAATCCACACTGAGAACTGGGTATATCATACCTATAAGGGATAAATCAGCTCTCACTACATTAGCTGCATTTAAACAGCTTGAGATGAGAGTAGCAAGACCCATAATAAAAGTTCAATCAGATGCTGGGAGTGAATTCCAAAATCGAATATTCCAGGAGTATTTATCTAGTAAATACATAGAACACCAAGTGAGTGGAACTGCAGACCATAGGAGCCAAGGTCGAATTGAAGCCTTTAACAAGCAGATTAAGAGACTGATCACAAACTACTGCATAGCCAATAATACAGCTAGATTCTTTGATGTGTTAGGTGATATTGAGTATAATTACAATAATACAGTTCACTCAGCTACTAAGATGAAGCCAGGTGAAACTACAGAGGAGCATTATAGGTATATAGTAGGATTAGAAGATGAAAGATTCAAGAAATCAATAGCTTATCTTGATACCATGCAGCCTGGCATGTTTGTTAGAGTGAAAGTAGAGAAGAACCCCTTTGCTAAACAGGGTAACAATTGGTCTAGGATGGTTTACACTGTTGATAGTAGGGAAGGCTTTAAGTTTAAGCTAAAGAGTCCCACTGGAGAGATCATAGATAACAGGTTTGCTTTCCATGAGCTGTTGCCTGTGAATGCAGTTGAGTATCTGGAAACCCCTACAGTAGATGCCTTAGAGCAAGCTAAAGAGGAAGCTAGGGTTGATGCTGCTATAAGGAGAGAAGGCATAGAAGCTGCTAATGAAGTCCCAGATAAGCCTTTGATAGAGGCTAGGAAGGAGAAGGCTGGGAAAGTTAATAGGGAACTCAAAAAGCTCACCATAGCAGGCACACAGAAACTTTCAGAAGTGAATAGCCAGAGATGGTATAGTGACTTTCAGACTACTAAGGAGTCATATACAGCCCCTAAACCTCAAAGAACACTAAGAGAGAGGACCAAAACTAGCTAGTTTGCTAGCCGAAAACTCGTTTTTTCCAAATATATGTATGACTGATATACATATATGCATATGATATACACATTGTCTTGTAGATCTTTTCAAGCGCTTCACAGCGATATGCAGAACGTTGCGATTTGATAATCTGGTGATGAGATACAAGCGTTTGAAGATGCCGATTATCGATTTTTCGAGATTTCGGAATGATGCATCATAATGATGTAATAATGATGTATCATAAACACATAACATATATATATCGCCGTGATCGTCATGATCTCCCGAGTTCGATGGTGTGTCATATATATCATATACATATGCATCGTCATTATGACATCATTTCGTAACATAACACGTCCGTCATCGTCTTTTTTCCGCAGCGAACAGATAAGTGAACAGTTAACGAGACAACTATTGTAATAGTGTACTGCAACAACAATTGAAAACAAGATATGCGGGAAAGCTATTGAAAGACAATGAAGCAAATTGCGAACAATTAAGTGAACAGTTAAGTGGACACCTGTTGGAGTAGGCAGTGTCTACTCGTTTATCGTGAAACGGTGTCCACTTAACTGTTCATTTAACTGTTGACGAAAACCCATGCATTATGACATCATATCATTAAACCACATACAAAACACTAAAATGCATGTATCTCTTCACCAACTCATCATGTGACAAAACCAAAAACAGATTCGGAATCCTCTTAACGAGGCCTGCCTGACGATGTAAGTATCATAGGCTCAATAATTCATATGTTTATAAGCATCTCCCCTTGATTCCCCCTATTATATAATATTTATATTAAAGTGGACTCAAGGTTGACTCATATTAATCGTAAAAGTAGTAATAGTATATGGATTTTGTTACGAATTCAATGCAAGGGTTGACTAAGTGGGTTGAGTTGACTCAAATTTCACAGGAAATATTTGGGACCAAAAGTTTTCTAAAAAGGATTTCAAAAAATGTGTCAACTCCCCCCACTTAGTCAACCCTGACCATAAACAGTAAGGATTTGAGCTAACATGTATCACAAAGTGAACATTTTGAGTCCACTTAGAAGATCCACCTAACAATTTAGAGTCAAATTTACTTGGGAATTCGATTTGTATGAAAAAGTGAGTCCACCCTGACCATATTCAATAAGCATTCCTCTTAATCCCCTTGTTTATATTTACATTGATTAATATTTAATACTAAGTGGACTCATGGTTGACTCATATTAATCGATAGTATATGGATTTTGTTACGAATTCAATGCAAGGGTTGACTAAGTGGGTTGAGTTGACTCAAATTTCACAGGAAATAACAATGAATCAGAGTATAAAATGCATTTTTTGAATCAACTACACCAACTAACACTGAGATTTTCACAATATATGAGGTCCTTACTGAATATGGTTTGTGTGACAGGTGTGACAGGTTTATCCCGTGGATTTTAAAAATCAATTTCTCACTAGGACTTTCCTTGGGATTGACCTGTCACACCTGTCACACCTGTCACACCCAAAATCCTAAGGGTCCCCCCTTAGACTCAACAAAACAATGATAAAATCATATAAGTTTCATGTATAATTACGATTGAATTCAATAAGAGATCGATTTGTTAATATAAACAAATGAATCATTTATGGATCTTAATCGAGTTAAGCGATATATTTCCGATTAAATGAATTAAATTTAATTAAATTTAATCGAGAAAGTACATGAATATAATATCGATTAAATCAATTAACAAAAAGACCAATCACACATAGTAAAATGCGGAGTTTTAACCAGAGGCAAGATCTAATTGAGATTCAGTTATATTATTCGGAAATATATACAGATTATCGATTAACTCAGTAAAACTAATCGGAAAATAAGAGAAATTTACGATAAAATATCGAAAAGAATACAAAATAATCGAAATAAATGAATATTCGATAATATATACACAGATTATCGATTGATAGAAATAGAATATACGAGATATATCAACAAAATCAATTAAGATTAAGCCGAGGGTTAAAACTCCGCATTTTACTATGTGTCGCGGGAGGCTCCGGAGCCGGCGAGGCCCACCAGGTGCTGCCCCGGGCTCGCTCGCGGGGTACGAGGACCGCGCGGGGGGCACGCGCACCTCCGTGCCGATGTTGGAGGTGAAGAGGGAGAAGCCGACGGCCCACCAGACCGAGTTGCTGCGAGTGCCGGTCGCTCATGATCCGAGAGGGCCGAGCGGGAGCGGGAGCCGCGCGGCGGGCGGGCGTGCCGGTCCGCGAGGAAGTAGTCAACGGAAGAGGTGCGCCGCCGCCTGCGATCGCGATATCGATCGGATTCGATCCGATCGCGAGCTCGAGGCCACGCGCCGCGCGCGGGCGGCGCCGGCGGGTGCGAGCGCATGCGCGTGCGCTCCGCCACGCGACGAAGAAGGCGACGCCAAGGACGCCCGCGAAGTAAACTGCGCGTGGGCGTGGGCGGCGCCGTCAGGCTCCGGAATATATTAATCCGGACATCAATTCGAATTCTCCGCGCGCGCGTGCGCGCGCGGCCCAAATCTGTAATTGCGTGTCGCGCACGGACGATGGTTGAGACATCGGCGGCGTTGAGAGTCGTCCGGCCAGAGACGACCGTCGGTTCGATCTTGCACTGTGACGCGGTCGCTGCGAGGGCTGACATTCTAGGTCTGGCCGCCTTCTTAACGTGAGAGAGCGTGAACGACGCCGCGCCCGGGCTGCAGCTAGCTGCAGCTGGCTGCCTCCGAAGCGCAGTTGAAAGCCGCGCGCGGCCGCGCATGGCAGCGCGAGCGTATACGTAATGTGCGGGCAGGCCGCGGGCCGGCGCCTAGACTCTAGAACTGCCGGCGTCGAGGCTGCATGCGCAACGTCTGATGCGGTGATGGGTGCATATGCATACTATGATATGCGCGCCCGGTTTTGATCATGACGGCGGTACCGGTATCGTGCGCAAACTTAAGCTTGAGCTGAACTCGATCGAGGCGTTATCTCCGGATCCTTGCTGCGGGCGTGCCGTTTCGCGCGAGATAGGGCTGCGCATGATATGCATGCGGGCCGATGATGCGCATGCGGCCGCGGCCGCGGCTGCGCCGCGGCGGGAATTCGAAGCTCTGAGGATCTGTATGCGCATGCGCAGCTGCGACGTACCGGTAGACTGCGGTAGTACGCAGTGTACTACGCACCCATGCATGTACAACTCGAGTTGGCGCCGCGACTCTGCAACCCTCCAACTCGCAAGGGTAGCCCCTCCAAGTCTTCCCCCAACCTCCAAGTCTTCCCCCCTATCGGTAAAAAAAGTCTTTCCCCCTCAAAGTCGCCGTCCCCCCCCCCCCCCCCCCCTCCGGTCCGCACTTGCACCTTGCAAAATTGCACTTGCGAGCGCGCGTGCGCTTGCACTTGCACCCTCGAGCTCGCCTCTTCCCTTCCCTCCCCTCCTTGCAATTGGGCGTGTACGGATCCGATCTGCGCGCGGAAGCTTAAACTCAATTCTAGCTGCCAGGCTGTACTATACCTAACTTAGTAAATAGTCCGCTGGAATATAAACGTTTAACGTTAACTATATCCTAGCTATACCTAAAGACGCTATATAGCTGAATCGATCGCGACATTGATTCAACGCCGATCCATCGATATCGGCCGCCGAGCCGCGCGCGGGTGCAGCCTGGCATACGTCGACTCCTGGCAGCCCAAACAATGTAACAATCTACTGAGCTCGAGGTCTCGCGTGTCCGGATTTAGAGAGAAGTAATTACTATTATAATGAAGCTCTAAGAGTCATGAAATATCGAAGACCCGTCGCGACGTCGACGCGGCTGAGCTCGAAATTCGAAGTCGCTGCAGCTGGCCATGCCATATGCATGCGCATGCATATGCATATGGCTGACGTCGGGATTATATTAATTACCTACGCCCAGCGGCCGAGGACTGCCATGACGGCGGCGCCCAGCACCAGCGCGCCGACCAGCGCCAGCACTGCGAGGCCGCCGCGGCGCGTCGCAGTCAGCGGTGGCGCGGGGGGCGGGCCGGGATGCGCGGGAGGGCTAGCTGTAGCTGCAGGGGGGATGGATACATCGCGGGGGCGCGCGCTCGCACCGACGCGCTTGGGCTCCCGGTCCGTGTTCTCGAAGGCCGGCACGATCAGCTCCACCACTGCTCGCGATCGGCCACTGTAAACATAACACCCGAGGGCAGATCTAGATTGGCGGGGCCTAGGGGGCAGCTGCAGGCGCCGGGACTGTTGCAAGTGGCGCACGGGCGGCGTAGAGGAGAATGCCGCCGGCGATGCACTCGATGATCCCCTCGACGAGCACGCGGGTCTGCCGCGGGGAGAAAAGAGAGGGTCAGCTGCGCTCCAAACACCGCAGCAGGCATGGCTATATATAGGCGCCGGCTCGCCGTGGAGTTGCCCTGGTACGAGCTGTGGATGCCGACGCCGATGGCGACGCCGGCCGGCGTCGCGAGGCCGTACGGCACGATGGTCAGGAGCGGCAGCGCCCAGCCCCGCACCTGGCCCGGGCCACCATCATCATCAGCTTTGATTTTGCATGCGGTGCGAATTCTTCGAGGGGGCGGGCGGGGGGCAGGGGCGCACGATGCCGGCGCCGAGGACAGCGGAGGAGAGGGCGATGCCCTCGAAGAACTCTGCAGGCGGGACCCTCTAGATCTCGACAAGAGGCGGGGACCGCGAGCGGCAGCGCGGGGCGCACGGTGGAGGGCGATGGCGATGAGGAGGGAGGTGAAGTTCTCCCGCGAGATGCCGAGCACTGCGCCCGCGCGCCCGCACCGCCACAGCGCCCCCGTCAGCCGCCGGCCGCGGCCCAGGGCGCCCGTGCCCATCAAACTAGCCATATATATAGACTACGATATCAAGAATACGGCGGTTTGATAAGAATCTATAAAATTAGATTTGAAGTGTGCTGCGCGACATATCGATAGGACAAGGTTTATAATGAATTTCCGCGGCGGTGGGGAGCGCGGGCTCGGGCGCACGGATGCCGATGACGACGGAGTGGGCGGCGATGGCGATCTCGAGACCGACGAGGCCGACGCGCCGCCGCCGCTGCTCCTCCGTCACCGCGAGGCTCACCAGCGCGGGGCCCTTCGGGGCGGGGATGAGCCCCAGGATCTTCCCCCCGCCCCCCCGCTCCTGCTGCGGCCGCTGCCGCTCCAGATCGGCCCCCGCCGGGCGCCACTGCGCCCCCGCCGCCATCGCCACTGCGCGCGCCCCGGCGGCCTGCCGGTAAGCCGCCGCCGCCGCCGCCGACGGGCGGGCGCAAGGAAAGGGGCCGGGGGAGGCACGCACCGACGACGTCGGGCTGGCCCGGCTTGCCGAGGTGCACCATGCTGTGCGTGTGGCCGTTGCCGTTGGCCATCTCGAGCCCCGGGCCGTGGCCGTGGCCGTGGCCGTGGCCGTGGGCGTGGGCGCCGAGGTGGCTGTGCGGCATGTAGCGCGCCACGACGAGCTCCACGATCTGCGCAGAGCTCGCTTCAGTGCAATTCTAATCTGGGCCTAGAGATTTAATATTAGTTCTAAATCTAGCGAGTCGTACCAGGATGAGGAGGATGCCGATGAGAGTGAAGAGCCCGCCCCACGACTCGTACTCGTCCCACATCGTACTGACGCACGGCGACTTGAGGAGCTCGTACCCTGAAATACAAAATTCATCGATATCACCCGATCAGAACGTGAACGAGATCAATTTAAGCTCAATTGCAAGCGACTCGCCTGGTCCCATCATGTGGATGAGCGCTGCGGCACGAGGCAATAGCCGTCAATTGCACTGAAATATATATTAATATTGATTTCTGAAGCTAGCGCTCACTCCTTCGAACCTCTAGCATGAAAAGAAGGTCCATTTAAAGCGGGCGGGGCGGCACCGTACCAGTGGCGAGGATGACGCCTGCGCCGAACACGGCCAGGGCACGCATGGCCAGCGGGGGGAGGGCGAGCCGCGGCTTGTAGTATGCCAGCACGGGGTACCCTAAGGCGGCCGGGGCAGCGCAGTCATGATCAGAGCCAGCGGGAGTGGGGACGGAGGCCTAGGCAGATGAAAGCGGGCCTCGCACCAGAGCCAAGGACGGAGACCGCGAGCTGCATGGCGAGCGGGGCGTGATGAGTTTAGAGCTTGAGCCTTATATAATTATTTCAAAACAGCGGTGCAGGCGATTTTTAGTTGTATGTAGAAGCCAATATACTCGAAATCTTGAGCTTGGCTATAATCGGGCCAATTTAATCAAGTATAGGGGAACAACGCGTACTACCGCGCACGCACCAGGATGAAGATTGCGGCCTGGCGGGTTTTTGCGAGCAGGACGGATTGCGAATCACGTGCACGTCAGCACGGTGGCGCGCGGCGCGCAGGCTCGAAATCGACGTGGGGCGGGGCGGGGCGCGCACGACGTGGATGGCCATGTCGTAGGGCTCCTCGTTCTCGGTCGGGGCGCATACGTCCTCCTCCTCCATGCACTCACAGCTCAGAGGGCTCAGGAAGGCGTCCCCCGCCGCGTCCCGCCCCGTGTCGCACATCAGCCGCCCTGCGAAATCAAAGCAGACCTCGCTCGTTACGCTCGAATTCGAATATATCAAGATCTAGAGGGGCCATGCGCACCGCTGGTGCAGCCTACGAGCAGCTCGTGCAGCGGCTCTCGGACGGGCGGCGTGAAGGCGAGGGCCTGCTGCAGCCGCCGCGAGCGCCGCCGCGTCGTCCCCCCGGGGCTCTCCTCCTCGTGACCGTGCCCCTCCTCCTCGTGGTGGCCCTCCTCCTTGTGGTCGCCGGCGCCCGCCGTGCCGTTTGCCTCCGCGCCCGAGGAGACCAGCGATGCGGTGCCGTTGGCCGGTGCAGCGTGCGCTCCCTCGAGCTCCCCGTGCTCGTCGTGATCGTCGTGATCGTCGGCCTTCTTCCCGTTTGTCGCAGCGCCGTGATCATCGTGATCGTCGTGCGCGCCTCCCGCTGGCAGTTTGGAGTCGACCCCGTGATCGTCGTGGTCGTCGTGGTCTGCGTGCGCTTCACCTGCAGCTAAACTTAAGATCCGACGCGTTGGAATCTAAACTTAAAGACCCCGCGGCCGAGAATTCAATTTTGGCATCGACTGCGGCCGGCACTCTAGATCGATTTCCGGAGGCTCACCAAGGGCCGACATCCACTGGACGCTGCAGTCGTTGACGAGCTTCGCAAGGGCCCTCTGCACCTTGGCCTGGTCGAGCGCGGCGTGGTTGATCTCCTTCGCGACGAACTTGATCTCCTTCGCGCCGCCGCCGTGGCCCCCTCCGCCAGACGCTCCGTGGAATGCGAGCATGAGGACAACAGCAGCCAGGGCGAGGCGCGCGGCCATGGCGTCGACGGCGGGGCCGCCGCGGCCGCCGCTGGCGCCGCGCGTGCACGTGCATCTAGATCTGAACGCGTCCATGGCAAGGGTTGCAGCGCTACGATGGCGAGGCTCTCACAGCGCTCGCACTGATAGGTCTCAAGCGAGCGGCGAACTGCAGGCCGATCCGCGCGCCGTGCTGCAGCTGCGATGGTCTGGCGCACTCGAGCTCTGTTGAATCGGAGAGTCGGCGACGCGCGCGCAGGCTGCGGCGCAGCTCACTGAAGACGCGAGCGGTAGCTTTTCACGATGCCTCTGCGTGCGCGCGAGCGCTGCATGCGCATGCGGTATCCATGGCCAGCTAGCGCTGATCATGAGATCAAATGCTTTCGGATTCCTTCCGGAAAAGCATCTCTCGCAAATGTGTACCCCGGCAAAAACTGCCGCAATTAATAGTTTGCAGCCTGCAGCCGGCTGCAGCCTGCAGCCGGCTGCAGCCTGCAGCCAAGCGCCGGCGCCTGCATATGCACATGATGCAGCATATCCAGGGACCAGGATTCGAATTCGACTCGCGATCGGAATTTCCGAGTTTCGAATCGAATCCGATATCGATGATCCCCGAATCCCGAGTCCCTACTCCCAAGAATCCCGGGGCCGCCGGCTCGACAAGCTGGCGCGGCAAGCTGCGCGCGGGGTCAGCGCCGCGCTTCTCAGCGACGCTCTCAGAGCTGTGGCAGCCTCTGGCAGGCCGGGGCAGCGATATCAAAACAGAGTGGTGGGGATACTGGGCCGGCCTTCGGTAAAAAAAGCTCATCTCATGATTGGCAAAACAAATTCTGATCTACTAGTAAATTCCCTACAGTGCGTGCGGATGCGCCGAAAGACGCTGGTCGCAGGCAGCTCAGTGCGTCACGGCGCCGAAGGACGCCGACTGCACCAGCTTGGTGTACTTCGAGAGGACGCCGCGCTGCCGCACCCCGCCGCGTCGGACGGGGTACGGGGACTGCAAAAAAGGAGGGGAGGGGGGCGAACCTTGTACTTGGGGTCCTTGGGCTTCCACGCGGCCTTGCGCTTCGCGAGCTCGTCGTCGCTCACCTCCAGGGTGATGGTCTGGGCGCCCACCTGCCCGCGAGTCAGAGGGGCGCCGCCGCACGATCTCTTGGGGGGTACGCCGCGCCTGGATGTCGATCATGTCGCCCTCCTGGACGAGGCCGATGGGGCCGCCCGCCGCCGCCTCAGGGGCGACGTGGCCGATCATGATGCCGTGCGTGCCCCCGGAGAAGCTGCGCGGGGAGGGAGCCGTCAAGAGGCGGGCGGCGCGGGAAGCTCGAGCAAGGGCGCGCCGGCCGTCGGTGATGAGGGCGACGTCCTTGCCGAGCCCGGCGCCGACGAGGGCGGCCGAGGGGGAGAGCATCTCGCGCATGCCGGGGCCGCCCTTGGGGCCCTCGTAGCGGATGACGAGCACGTCGCCCTTGTTGATCTTGCCGTCGAGGATGGCGTCCAGCGCCTCCTCCTCCGACTCGTACACGCGGGCGGGGCCGCGGTGGCGGTCGAGCTCCTTGCCCGAGAGCTTGATGACGGAGCCCTCCGGGGCGAGCGAGCCGCGCATGACGATGATGTGCTTCAGCGGCGCAGCGTACGGCTTGCTGACGGGGAAGATCACGTCCTGGTCCGACGGGAGCGGCTGAACGTGCTGCGAGCCCCGCGGCGGGCCGCCCCACATCACTCCCCCTCTTCCTTCCCGCGGGGCCCGGCTCGGGGGCCGCGCACCTTGAGGTTCTCGGCGACGGTGAGGCCGGTGACGGTCATGCAGTCGCCGTGGATGAGGCCGGCGTCGAGCAGGTGCTTCATCACGAGGGGCACCCCCCCGATGTTGTCCAGGTCCTCCATCACGTACTTGCCTGCGCGCCAGCGTCGGCACTTCTGCCGCAGCCACTGCTCGCCCCACGGCGCCCGCCATTTCTCGCGGGGCGCACCGAAGGGCTTGAAGTCGCCGATGAGGGGGACGCGGGCGGCGATCTTGTTGAAGTCGTCGATGGTGAGCGGGACCTCGGCCTCGTGGGCGAGCGCCAGCATGTGCAGCACGGCGTTGGTCGAGCCCCCGAGCGCCATCACCACCGTGATCGCGTTCTGCGCCGCGCGAGGGCCCCGTGGGCGGCGCGCCGGGGCGGACCGGCGCGGGAGGGCGCTGCGAGGCGGGCACCTCGAAGGCCTTGCGGGTCATGATGTCGCGGGCGCGGATGCCCTTCTCGAGGCACGTCATCAGCGCGTTCACGGTCTCCACGCAGTCCTGCCCCACGCCCCGCCCCGTCACTGGCGCGTTGCGCTCCGCCGGGAAGCGAGCGCGGGTGGCGCGCACGGCGGTCTTGCGGGCGGAGATGCTGTTCGCGCGGTCGACGGCGGGGTGCGACGCCGAGTACGGCACCGACATGCCTGCGCCGCAGGCGGAGTCGGCGCGGCGCGACGCCGGGGGGGGGGGGGGGGGGGGGCGGCGGACCGAGGGCCTCGATGGCGGAGGCCATGGTGTTGGCGGTGTACATGCCGCCGCAGGAGCCGGGGCCTGCGAGGGGGCGCAGGCATCGGCCTCGGGCCGCGCGGGCAAGGGCGCGGCGGAGCGCACCGGGGCACGCGTGCTTCTCGACGTTCATAAGCTGCTCGAAGTCCATCTGCGGGGGAGGGCCGGCGGTGACGCGGTGCCGCCGGGCGGGGCTGCCGGGGCGCCGGGGACGGACCTTGCCGGCGGAGTGGGCGCCGATGGCCTCGAAGGAGGAGACGACGGTGAGCGGGTCGTTGTTGGGCGGCAGCAGGCCGGGCAGGATGGTGCCTGCGCCCCGGCGCCGGTGAGGCCGCGCGACACCGACCGGCCCAGGGCAGCGCCAGACGCGCGCGCGCGCGCACCGCCGTACAGGGTCACGCCGATGGCGTTGTTGCGAGCGATCGGCATGAGCGCGCCGGGAATGCTGCGGTAGGCAGTCAGAGGCCGCACGCGCTCGTGAGGGCGGGAGCATCTAAGAGGAGAGAAGAGGTGTGTAAGGAGCGAGGGCCGGCGTCGGAGCCGCGCGGGGCGCGCCCCAACACGCGCAACGGGCCCCCCCACCAATCGCTATTCCCGCCAGGTCTGAGAGTCGCCGCACGAACGAGCGGCGCCCTATGTAATGACGGGGGCTAAACGTCGAGGTCTAGAATCCTAGGAGAGAAGCGGTGTGTAAGGAGCGAGGGCCGGCGTCGGAGCCGCGCGGGGCACGCCCCAACACGCGCAACGGGCCCCCCCACCAATCGCTATTCCCGCCAGGTCTGAGAGTCGCCGCACGAACGAGCGGCGCCCTATGTAATGACGGGGGCTAAACGTCGAGGTCTAGCATCCTAGGAGAGAAGAGGTGTGTAAGGAGCGAGGGCCGGCGTCGGAGCCGCGCGGGGCGCGCCCCAACACGCGCAACGGGCCCCCCCACCAATCGCTATTCCCGCCAGGTCTGAGAGTCGCCGCACGAACGAGCGGCGCCCTATGTAATGACGGGGGCTAAACGTCGAGGTCTAGAATCCTAGGAGAGAAGCGGTGTGTAAGGAGCGAGGGCCGGCGTCGGAGCCGCGCGGGGCGCGCCCCAACACGCGCAACGGCCCCCCCCACCAATCGCTATTCCCGCCAGGTCTGAGAGTCGCCGCACGAACGAGCGGCGCCCTATGTAATGACGGGGGCTAAACGTCAAGGTCTAGCATCCTAGGAGAGAAGAGGTGTGTAAGGAGCGAGGGCCGGCGTCGGAGCCGCGCGGGGCGCGCCCCAACACGCGCAACGGGCCCCCCCACCAATCGCTATTCCCGCCAGGTCTGAGAGTCGCCGCACGAACGAGCGGCGCCCTATGTAATGACGGGGGCAAACGCGAGGCGAGGAGAGATCTAAAACCTATGTAGCCGCGGCCCGTTGGCGCCCGCGAACTACAAGCAGCGCTGGCGCTGTGAGTAGGGCTGGGGAGCGGAAGTTTGCCCGCAGAGCTATGGGTCCCGCGCACGGAAGGCAGAGCCCCATGGAATAAACGGGGCGCCAAAGTAGATCCCACACGGCAAACAGCGCTGATAACCGCACCTCTTGTCGCAGCCGCCGAGCGTGATGAGGCCGTCGGCCGTGTAGCCCTCGTGCATCATCTCAATGCAGTCCGCGATCAGATCGCGAGAGACGAGCGAGTAGCGCATGCCCTCCATGCCCATAGTCTCGCCTGCGCGGCGCAGTCGGTGTCGAGGCGACGGCTAGGCGAGATTCGATCCGCGGACCGTCACTGATGACGGGCGTGCCGAAGATGAACGGCATGCCGCCCTTCTCCTTCACGATGTCCTTGATCATCTGGCCGATCTTCTCGAGGTGCGAGTTGCAGGGCGTCGCGGTCGTGTACGGGTTCGCGACGGTGACGATGGGCTTGTTGAAGTCCTCATCGGTGAACTCGACCGCGCTGAGGAGTGGTTCGTCGTCAACACCGGACGGGCAGACGCTGGGCTGCGGCGTCGCACCGAAGCATGGCGCGGGCCGCACTGCGCTTCGCCCAGTCCTTGGCGCCGGGAGTGCCCGTCAGAGCGCCACTGCGAATCTTGAGGTTCTTGCCAGCTGCCGGAGCGCGTTGGGGTCGCGGATCGGACGGGAGGCCAGCGAAAAGGCCGCACTGGTCCCGCTCGCGGACGGGGAGTGGTGCTGGTCCAGCTCCGAACGGCAGGCGACCGCATCGTCGGTCTTTTTTGGCGCGGCGACGACCGAGACCGCCTCCTGGGAGAGCTGGAAGACGCCAGCACGCTTCTCGATCGCGGGGAGGAAGCTGGTCTGGCGGAGAACGGCCCGCGATGAGCTGGCCACACGAATAGTGACCGGCGAACGCTGCTGGCCCACGGCCGCCGCAGGGAGGCCGACGACGAATCCCGCCATGGGTACGACTGCCCTTGAAAAACGGGTACAGTGCGAAGGGTCTCGCCAGCACGAACGTAGGGTCACGCCAGCGCTCGAGTGAGCCGCGCCGAGCCTGGTCGCGCCCAGAGCTGGGGCTTGGTCGGACATGTCAGCGCCTGGAGCAGCGCCCGGAGCAGCGCCCGCCGTGCTCGCGCTGGATGAGGGTGGCGCGAGGCGCTCGCCGACTAGCCCACTCCCTCCGTACGAAGAGCCTGCGCCCAAAGAATTAGGTACGTCTGGAGCGCTCGGCGCGCAACGCTGCGGCCGCCCGTGCAGCGCTTACTCGGCGTGCCGCGGCCGCCTCGGGCTCGGCCGCATCGGGCGCATATACTCATTCCCTCTTGCTGCAGCGCCGGCGAGTACAGACGCGCAGGATGCTGAGGGGGGGAAGAAGAAGAAGCTCGACCCGAGCAAGATGGTGCCCCCTCGCTCGCCTTGACCGCATGCCGGTCTAGATGTCTCTTCGACAGGTGTCTCTTGGCACGCTACTGTTCCGTTTTGCCACTCCCATGGACAAGGTGCGCGTTCCGAGGCCGCCGCTCGGGCCTTTCGGACCTGTCTAGATCTGCGCGTGCCGCTTCCGCTGCTTAGCCGGCTCGCCGGCAGTTCATCATGTTCTTGGGGAGCGTGGGCGCGGTCATCAACGGCGCGGCCATGCCTGCTTTCTCCCTCATCTTCGTGCGCGCGCCCTTCGAATGCGCGGCGGCCGCCGCCCGCCTCCGAGGCTCTTATCGGCCCCGCCCCTGCCCGGTCGTGCGCAGGGAGAGATAATGAACGTGCGCATCGGTCGCTCCGCGCGGCCCTGGCCGCCCCGCGCGGGCCCGGCCGCCCGCTAACGTGTACATTGTGTCTCCACCTGCGCAGGGCCTGAACAGCAACGACATCGTCGGCCAGGTCTCGTATTTCGCAGTGGTTTTCGTGCTCATCGGTAATCCGTGGCCTGCCTGCCTGCCTGCCTGCCTGGCCGGGCCGATCCGAACAACTGGGTTTTCGCCGCAGGCATCGCCGTCTTCTTCGCCTCGTGGTGCGCTGCGGCCGAGTTTTACCCTCGCGCATCCGCCTGGCCTCGCCCGCCCGAGCAGCCGGCCCCGCCCCGCAGGCTCGAGACGGGCCTCTGGATGGTGAACGCCGAGCGGCAGTCGCGGAGGATACGCACCGCGCTGCTCAAGAGCATGCTGCGGCAGGAGGCGCGCCCCGCCCCGCCCCTGCCGCCGGGCCGCGCCTGACCGGCTGCGCCGGCGGGGCGGCAGGTGGCGTGGTTCGACGGCCACAAGCCCGGCGAGCTCTCCTCCCGCATCAACTCCGACGTCAAGCTCATCCAGAACGCGTGCGGCCCCCGCCCGCCCCCGCGCGCACCGCGCCTCGCCCGCGCCGGAGCCGAGCGGCCGGCGAGGCCGGCGGCGCAGCATCGGCGAGAAGATGGGATCCGTGATCCACCACAACGCCACGTTCTTCGCCGGTGCGCCCGCGCCTGATCGTCGGATCACATCAGATCTGAGCTGAGCGGCTCCTCGCGCCCCAGGCATCATCATCGGCTTTGCGAAGGGCTGGCACCTCGCCCTCGTCATCGTCGGGGTACGGACCCGGCGGGACCCTTTTCCGCCATGCCCCCGCCCCCGCACCCGCGCCCGCGCCGACGCCCCCCGCCCCCCGCCCCCCCCCCCCCCCCCCCCCCCCCCCCCCCCCCGCAGGTCATGCCGATCCTCGGCCTGAGTGGCGCGATCATGAGCAAGTTCGTGGTGCGCGGTACCCCGCGTGAACTCCAAGCCCCCTCCTCCCGCCCCTCTTTCTCACGCTCCGCCGCCGCAGACCCAGGCGAGCCAGAGCGGGCAGGGGGCCTACGCCCAGGCCGGCGACGTCGCCGACGAGGCCCGCCCCCCCCCCCCCCCCCGCCGGCGCCTCGAAGGGGCCCCCTGGGTCTGATGCTCGCCCCGGCAGGTGGTCACCAGCGTGCGGACGGTGCGTAAAGCTCGCGCCGGCCCACGGCAAGCCTAAATGTGACAAGTGTATTTCCAAGGTGGTGAGCTTCGCGGGAGAGGAGCGCGAGGAGGCGAGGTGCGCCCCCGGGGCGCGGGGCGCGGGGCGCGGGGGTGCCGCGCCGAAAGCGGCCGGGCTTGCCTCCGCCCGACGCCTGCGCTTCGGAAGGTACCGGGAGAGCCTGAAGATCGCCCGCGCGCACGGCGTCAAGAAGGGCGTCAGCGCCGGCCTCTCCGTCGGCTTCATGATGCTGGTACCCCCTCCCTTTCCACGCCCCCCCTCCCCCTCCCCCCCCCTCCCCCCTCACACTCGCCTTAGACGATGTTCTGCTCCTACGCGCTCGCCTTCTGGTTCGGTTCCTGGCTCATCCTCAACAAGGTGCCGCCGCCCTGCCGGCCCGCCCTACCGCCTCGTGCGACGACGATGCGGGGCCCGCCGGCAGGTGACGAACAGCACGACGGGCAAGCCATACACCGGTGGCGACATCGTCACCGTCTTCTTCGTGCGCCGCGCCCCGGCGCACGCCCCCGCGCCGCCGGCCCCGCGCTCGCCCGAGGGCCGGCTGACGCGCCTGGAACCCGCCTCCCCCTTCCTCCTCCTCGAAGGCGATCATCATGGGCGCCTTCGGCATCGGGTGCGCCGCTCGGCTGCCTTCGCTCTGCTGCGCTGCGCGGAAACGATTCTGGGGCCCCCGCAGGCAAGCGTCCCCCTCGTTCCCGATCATCGCAGACGGGCGAGGCGCCGCTTTCACCGTCTTCGCCATCTGCGACCGGCCCTCGGGGTGCACAAACCATTTCACGCCCCCTCCTCCCCCTCTCTTACCCCCTCCCCCCCCCCCCCGCCCCCCCCCTCCCCCCCCCCTTCGCCTCCTCCGGTCTCGTCGCGTCCGCCGCCGACGCGTATCCCCGTCGCCAGCATCGACGTGTTCGACTCCAAGGGGGAAACACTCCCCGACCTCTCGGTAACCCCACCCCCACCCCACCCCCAAAAAAAAGCCCGCCTCCGATCGGAATCCGGCGCCCTCCTGATTTGATCCCAGGGCGACATCGAGCTGCGGGACGTGGAGTTCACGTACCCCACCCGCCCCGACGTCCCCGTCCTCCGCGGCGCCTCGTGCGCGCCGCCCGAGCCGCCCCCGGGCGCTCGCGTCAAGCCCCGCCGCGCGCAGCATGAGCGTCAAGCGGGGCGAGACCGTTGCGCTCGTCGGCCACTCCGGCTGCGGTGCGGCCAATGCAGATCTTCGCCTTGTTAGGAGCTTTTTCGAATTCTTCCCTTGTGAGCCGGCCGCGCAGGCAAGAGCACGACGATTCAGATGATCCTGCGGTACTACGACCCGCCCAAGGGCACGGTGCGCCCGCCCGCCCGCCCCCGGAGCCTCCGCCGCCGCTTCCGCCCTCACTTTGCACGCCTCAAAGGTGCTGGTGGACGGGCGGGACCTGCGGGGCCTCAACGTCCGCTGGTGGCGCTCCCAGCTCGGACTCGTCGGCCAGGCGAGCACGCCCGCCGAGCCCCGCCGGACCCCCCGCGCACCCCGACCCTCACCGTTCGGGGCATCGCAGGAGCCGGTACTCTTTGCCACCTCCATCCGCGAGAACATTAAGGCGCGCCGGGTCCCTCGAAACGGATTCGAACGGGATCCGATCCGCCTGGATTCGCCGGCTGCGGCGCCCCGCGCGCGCGCACGCACGCACTCACGCGGCCGGCGCGCGCGCGCAGATGGGCAAGGAGGACGCGACGGACGAGGAGATCGTCGCCGCCTGCAAGGCCCGCCCCGCGCGCCGCCCTTGCAACGCCGCGGCGCTCAGCTGGCTCGCAGGCGGCGAACGCGCACGACTTCATCTCGAAGATGCCCAAGGGCTACGACACCTACGTCGGCGACATCGGTGCCCGCTTCGGGTCCCCCCGAATAATCCCCGAAGCGCCTGCATGCGGGTCCCTGACGCGAGCTGGCGGGATGGGTGCGCAGGGGCGATGCTCTCGGGGGGGCAGAAGCAGCGGATCGCGATCGCGCGGGCCCTCATCAAGAACCCGCGCATCCTGCTCCTCGACGAGGCCCCCGCCCGCCCCGCCCTTTTTCTCCGTGCCCGCCCCGCTCACCGCCGCCCCGCAGGCGACGTCTGCGCTGGACACGGTGAGCGAGCGCGTCGTGCAGGAGGCCCTCGACCGCCTCATGAAGGGCCGCACCACCATCGGTGCGCGGGGGCCCGCCCGCGCGGCATCCGATCGGCGCGGCGCTGGCGCCTCACCGCCCGCCCGCAGTGATCGCGCACCGGCTCTCGACGATCCAGAAGGCGGACCGCATCTACGTCTTCGACGCCGGGGTGCGCCGGCGCCCGGTCGTCGCCTCGTCGGGCTCTGGAAAGGCGGGGCGGGCGGGGGCCTGACGGGGCGGGGCGGGGGCGGGCAGGTGGTGGCGGAGGAGGGGACGCACGGGAGCCTCATGGCCAAGGGCGGCATCTACTCCGCCCTCGTCCACGCCCAGGCCCGCCCCCGCCCCCGCCCCCGCCCCCGCCCCCGCCCCCGCCCCCGCCCCCGGCGCTCGAAGGCCTGCGCTGACGGAAGCCGGGCGGCGGCGCAGTCGGCGAAGCACGAGGAGGAGCACGACGCCAAGGCGATGGGCGCCGCCGAGGCCGCGGCCGATCCCGACGCCCTGCCCCCGATGGTGCCCCGCTTCTTCGAGCTCGAGGCCTGAACCACTTAGCTTGTTCGAACTCTCCGCAGCCGGCCGCGAAGGAGGAGGAGGAGGAGAAGCACCGCGGGCACGGCCTCTTCCACCTCGGCGCTGGCCACGGTCCGCCCGGCGCCGCCTCCCGCCGGTCCTGCCCGCTCGCGCCGCCGACGCCGGCGCCGACGCGGGGCAGGCCACGGCAAGCACGACGAGAAGCACGGCGGCGGGGGCGGCAAGGCCGGCGCGGCGGCCGTCGACGAGGCCGACGCGAAGAAGAAGAAGAAGGCGCGGCGGGTGGGCGCGGCGCGCGCTCCCGCCGCCCACGCTCGCGCGCAGGCGGAGAAGGAGGAGTCGGGGGTGCCGTGGGGCCGCGTCTTCGGGCTCGTCGGCGACAAGTGGGGCCTCCTCGTCCTCGGTGCGCCCGCGCCGGCGGGGCGGTGGGGCTGCGGGGCGGCCTGCTGCGCGGCGGGGTGACGCCGCCTCCTGCGCAGGGGCCCTCGGGGGCTTGGGGGGCGGCACCGTCTTCCCCGTCTTCTCCATCATCTTCGCCGAGATCCTCACCGTCTTCTACAAGTGCCGTCCTCGACCGACAAACCCCTCGAGCTCTGACGGACGCGGCGCGGCGCAGGCCGTACCTGCCGAACCCGCCGACGCAGAGCGAGACGGAGGCGGAGGCGCGCTTCTGGGCGCTCATGTTCGTCGTCCTCGGCGCCGGCATCTTCGTCTGCCAGAGCCTCCGCGTCCGCCCCGCCCCGCTTCACCTCCCGCTCCTCGCCCCGCCGCGCCTCCTCCGACGCGCCCGGGGGCCCCCGCCGGCTCAGATCGCCTGCTTCGACATCGTCGGGGAGCACCTGACCTTCCACCTCCGCGGCGACACCTTCCGGCCCGCCCCCGCCCCCGCCCCGCCGCCCCGCGCTCCTCACATCTCACGGCCCCGTCCAGAGCGATCCTGCGGCAGAACATTGGCTGGTTCGACGACGAGAAGAACTCGGCCCGCATCGTGCGCCGGGCGCGGCGAGGCGCGCGCCGGCGCCGGACGGGCGGATCTGACGGGGGCGGCCCGGGCCGGCGCGTAGGTGACGACGAACCTGCAGACGGACGCGTCGCTCGTGCAGGGCGCCACCACCGCCCGCGTCCGCCCCCGCGCCCCTTCCCGCTCGGCGCGGCTCACCGGGGGGCGGGGCGCGGGGCGCAGATCGGGCTGGTGTTCGAGACGATCTCGACGCTCGTGTGCGGCCTCGTCATCGCCTTCGTCTCCGGCTGGAAGCTCGCCCTCATCGTCCTCGCCGTCGGTGCGCACGAAGTCGAACTCTCCAGGATCTCCTGGCTACGGGGGGGGGGGAGGGGGGGGGGAAGGGGGGGGGGAGGCCTCACCCGGCCTGACCCGGCCGTCCGCCCCGCAGCGCCACTGCTGGCCGTGGCGAACGCGATCCAGATCAAATTCATGGCGGGGTGCGTGCGCGGATCCGCCCCGCTCGGCAGCTCTGAGAGCGTCGCTGAGAAGCGCGGCGCTGGCCGCGGGCGCAGCTTCGCGAGCGGGCGGGACATGTACGAGCAGGCGGGTAAGCTCGCCGGCGACACCGTCGCCAACATCCGCACCGTCGCCAGGTCCGCCCCTCGAGCTCCCGCCGCCTCTCCGCCACGGGCTCACGCCGGGGGCCGGGGGCGGCAGCTTCACGAGCGAGCAGCGGCTGCTCGCGGCGTACAACGAGCTCCTCCACGGGCCCCAGGTGCGCCCCCTTCCGGCGCCCTTCAGCACTTATTCCCCGATCCGCCGACTCGCTGCCGTGTCGGGCGGGGCGGGGCCGGCAGGTGGCGGGGGAGAAGAAGGGCCACGCCTCGGGGCTCGGCTTCGGCCTCTCGCAGTTCATGAACTTTGCGTGCCAGGCGCTCATCTTCTGGGCCGGCGCCAAGCTCATCGAGGGCGGCCATATGGACTTCCAGAGCGTGCGCCCCCCGGGCCCTGTGCGGGCCCCGCGCGCCGCCGCCTTGGCCGACCCCGCCCTCCCCCGCAGATGCTTCGCACGATGTTTGCGATCGTCATGGCAGCAAGTCCGTCGTATTTCTCACTTATCAAATCACTGATCCAAGTAATCCAAGTAACTGACTCTGCTCTAACCTCCCAACGTGCAACAGTGGGTGTCGGCCAGGTAGGGCCCCGCCGCGCTTCGTGTCGAGGGGCGCTGAGCGGGGAGCGGGCAGATCAACTCGCTGGCGCCCGACTACGACAAGGCGCGCACCGCCTGCGGCGTCGTTTTTGGCCTCCTCGACCGCGAGGTCCGCGCCCCGGTCCGGAGAGAGGGCGGGAGGGCGGGGCGGGTGTGATCCGCGCGCCCCGCGGCCGCGCGCAGCCGCCCATCGACTCGCTGAGCGAGGCGGGGGAGCGCGCCCCCATCGAGGGCGGCGAGGTCCGCTCCGGACCCCTTCTCTCCGACGCCGCCCGATCTGAGGCGCTCCGCCCGACTTGGCTCGCTCAGGTCGTCCTGAAGGACGTCCACTTCCACTACGTGCGCCCCGCCCCGCCCCCCTCTTCCCTCCTTCCTCTCCGTCGGCGCCCCCGACGCTGAAGGTTCCCGCACACTCACTCCGGGTGCGCAGCCGACGCGGCCGAAGGCGCCCATCCTCCGCGGCCTGGACCTCACCATCCCGTAGCCGCCTCTGCATTGCACTCTCCCCTTCGACTTCGGTCGGTCTCCTCACGCGCATTGTTCGCAGGGCCGGGCAGACCGTCGCCCTCGTCGGGCCCTCCGGCTGCGGCAAGGCGCGGCCCCCGCACCCCCCTCGCCCCGGGCCCCGCCCCGCCCCTGAGGCGCGCTGCAGAGCACGGTGATCCAGCTGGCGCAGCGCTTCTACGACCCCGTGCAGGGCTCCGTCCTCGTCGACGGCCGCGACCTCAGGTGCGGCCCGGCCGCCGTCCTCGAGCTCTGCCTTGGCGTCTTGCTCTCGAGCGCGCCGGCGCAGGTCGCTGCACATCAAGCACTACCGCCGCCAGGTCGGCATCGTCTCCCAGGTCCCCCCGCCCCCGCCGCCTCTGCCGCCGCCGCCGCCGCCGCCGCGCGAGCGCCGGGGCGCAGGAGCCGGTCCTCTTCGCGGCCTCGATCCGCGAGAACATCCGCTACGGGCGGCCCGAGGCGAGCGACGCCGAGATCGAGCAGGCCAGCCTTCGCCCCAGCCGCCCCACCCCGCCCCCGCCTCCGCCTGCGCCGCCCGGGGGACTCGCTCGCCGTCGCCGTCGCCGCCGCCCCCGGGGGCTCGGGCTCGGGGGCTCGGGCTTGGGCCCGCCCCTCGCGATCGCTGACCGGGGCGGCCGGGGCAGGCGGCGCGCGCGGCGAACATCCACGACTTCATCGCCTCGCTCCCCTCGGGCGTGCGCCCGCCACTGCCGCCGGAGCCGCGTCTCGACATCTTTAACGTCGAGGGCGGGCAGTACGAGACGCAGGTGGGGGCCCGCGGCTCGCAGCTCTCGGGCGGGCAGAAGCAGCGCATCGCCATCGCCCGCGCCATGGTGCCCGGGCCTTTCCTCCCGCGCCGTCTTTGAATTCGATACCCCCTTCCATCCCCCTCCCCTCCCCCAAACCTCTCTCCCCTGTCCGCCTCCCCCCTCCCCCTGCCCGCCTCCCCCTCCCCTCTCCCCTCGTTTCCCCCCCACGCCGACCCGCCCTCGGCGAGTGCCGTCTCCGTCGCCGACGCCGGCGCCCGGCCTCCCCCGCAGGTCAAGAACCCCCGCATCCTCCTCCTCGACGAGGTGCGAGCGAAGGCGGCCCTTGCTTGCTTTCCCTGCCCGCCCCGCTCACCGCCGCCCCGCAGGCGACGTCTGCGCTGGACACGCAGTCCGAGCGGGTCGTGCAGGAGGCCCTCGACAAGGTCATGAAGGGCCGCACCACCATCGGTGCGCGGCGGGCCTTCTCCGCCTCGCGCTTAGGCTTCCACCCGCCTCGCCTTCCCAGCGCCCGCACCCGACGCCCTCCTTCCTCCTCCTCATGTGACCGCCCTTTCTCGCGATCAGTCATCGCGCACCGGCTCTCCACCATCCGCAACGCCAACCTCATCGTCTTCATCAAGGTGCCCTGGCCATGGGGCAGATAGATGAATAGGCCTAATGGACTTCCTAACGTTCTATTAAGGCCCACTAAATAGTCCTCATCAAGGAGCCCCGGCCATGGGCCTTGATGCGGCCTCTGGAGCTTAGATCGCCGCTGTGCGGCCGCGGCCGCTGTGCGAGGGGTGGTCGCCTGGTGCGAGCGGGGGCGGGCGGCTGGGCAGGAGGGGCGGGTGGCGGAGGCGGGAGCGCACGCGGAGCTCGTGGCCCGCAACGGCCTCTACGCCCAGGTGCCCATGGCCGGAGAACACCCGCACGAATATCTACGCTAGCGCCGCGAAAGCTGACTGCGAATGTGACGTGACGCGGCCTGTGCGCGCAGCTCGTGAAGCAGGGGCAGCTGCACGGGCCCGGGCAGGCGTGACCCCGACCCGGCCCCGAGCAGTCCCCATCACGACTCGTTCCAGCCCGTCCTCTGCCTTATAGAATTAGGGGCCTGTCTTTGCTTTTCTTCGGTTCGCGCTTCAGCTCGCCTCTATTTTGCATTGCAGCACTGCTCAGTCTATTGTCATCCTCTGGTGCACATGACGTATAACCTGTACCTTAACTGGCTATTTCCTTCCGTATGCACGCGTAGAGAATTTCGAATTGAATCATGTCATGTCAGAGAATTATTCGAGGTCAACTGCGATTGTACGCAGCGCACGCGCAAAAGTTTGAGCTTGCCGCGGTGCAGATCGATATCTGGACATCATCCCGGCCGGGCCGGGCGCCCGGCGCGCCGTTTGCAATTGCCACATGTACATGTACAGTGCGTTGGAAATTGGATATGGTCCGGCCGAGCCGCTGTACGAAACAGATCTATCCCTGGTTTCGCCATCTAAATTTTCCGAGTACCGTGCAATAGCAAAATTCGGCCGATTTTAGCCTGGCATGCATATGGGGCCACCTTCCAAATCAAAATAGGTACTACGGGACCGTCGGACCCGGGGCCGGGGCCGTCAGTGTCGCCGTTGTAAACGAGTCCCAGGCTCCGGACCGCAGCCTAAAACTCGGCCGAGATTTCAAATCTAGAGTTGGTGGCAGGCGTAGGGGACTCCGGGAGCGCTGGCATACATATGTCTCCTAGCTAACGCTTTTAGGCTCCTTGCCGTAGCTAGGAGGCAAGGCCCTTAATATAAAAGGGCCACTGACTTGCCGCGCGCGTCAGTTGGGTCCGGGGAAGGGCATTCAACCTCGGCGAATCCAAGATCTAGATGCAGAGGGCAGCTGCAGGGACTTGTAACTTAGTAAGCTAGCGCTTAAGCTTAAGAAGGCGCGCGCGCGGTGGCCGGGCGAGCCGCCGGGCCGGCTCCGGCCGAGGCTGGCCATGCCAGGCGAGCTCAGCGGCTGTCCTCGCGATCGAGTCGAGCTGTCCTCTTAGAGGTAGGCCTCATGATCAGGGCCTAGCGAGCTAGCTATAGCTATGTAAGGCGCGGGCCTTGGGGAGGGGGAGGGAACCTTGTCTGGCCATGGACGTGCTCGAGCTCCTGCCAAGCTGCGCATGCCCCGCGGCCGTCGCGCGCGTGAGGCGTGGCGGGTGCACGAGTGCGCATGTGCTGCGGTGCATGTGCGTCACGGCGTGGCTATATAGCTAGGGGCTGGCCTAGGCCTCCGCACGATCAGGGCGCGGGCGCGGGGACGCTGCTCAAGCTCACGTTCTGCTCAAAAAGCGGCGCAGCGGGCCAGCTCATGATCAGCGGCGCCGGCTGCAGCAGGCATATGCATGCGCATCGCGCGCGCGCGCGCGAGGGGGGGCTCTGCGTCGCGCCGCGCGCGCGCCGCGCGGGCGTCGGCTTGTTGCAAGTGGCATAGCCGGCCAAGTGCCACGGTGCGGCCAGCTTGCGGTCGGCTTGTGCAATTGCGTCGGGGCGCGGTTGGCGGGTGAAGCGTGCGCGGCTGGCGCGGCTAGCCGCTGAGCCACAGCAAGCTGCCCCGCGCGCGAGAGGCGTAACCATTGTTGAGCCGAGCCGAGCTGCGGTGCCCGGCGGAGAAAGCGGCCGGGGGGTACTTTAAGAGGTTTCTCAGGGTAAGTTAACTGACTCTCCAATGTGATTGGCTAGCGCGCGCGGCGTCCTCCCACGCGACCGCGCTCGCGCCGGGCCTTGCGCTTGCATTACGGAATGTCGAACATGATGCGCGCAACGACCTCGAACTGGTCTGGCCCGTATATCTGCTCCCTGTGCGTCGCTGGACCCATTTTTGTCCCGGGTGTTGGTGCCTGTTCCTGGATCACCCTTTGGTCGGACGGGACCGGGAGACATGGTTTCGGGGCCCCCTGGGGATGCGCTTTCAGGGTGTACCGCGCGGCCCCGGTTTTGCGGAGGTCGGGGAATGGTACCGCGCGGCCCCGGTTTTTGCGGAGGTCGGGGGAAACCACGCGGCCCCGGTTTTGCAGAGGTCGGCCCCGGGATTTGGGGTAGGGTTGGGCCCAAGGGACAGGGACAGGGGAAGTGTTTTACCCTTCCCCAAATATTATCAGCATCGGAGGCGATGGATAGCCTGGCTAGCGCTACCCATGGCTAGCCCCTAGGGCTTGTAAGGCTAGGCCGCTGGGAAAACTTTGAAAAGCCCACCTTGCAATTGCTGCCGTTGCAGGGAACAGCTGGCGGGAGAGGGGCGATCCCTCCAAATCCAGCACGAGCAGTGTCGAGCATGCATAGGCAGAACCTTTGATTTGCTGCTTTGCAGTAAGTTTGCACAAGTTTGCAGCCTGATGATCCAGCAGGCCTAGGCCAGGCAGATTCATTGCAATTGCCAGGCAATGTTAATATGCATATGAGATTATGTGACGCCAGGGAACTAGCACATTAACTAGCACACTAGAGGCTGTGGCCGGTAATTCAAAAAAAAAAAAAAAAACTAGCACATTATAACAGCCGGCTACTAGTAGCTAGCTGGTACAAGTAGTAGGAGGCCTTCAAGCGGCTTAGCCTTAACTTATTTTAGTTTTTTTTTTGGTGAATTACCAGCCACAGCCTCTAGTCTACTCCAGCACTGATTTTAGTAGTAAGTTGGCCCTTATCTCGTGCTTGAATTCGAACAGTTACAAACCAATCAGAGCGCACTTGAAGACAAATTGAAGACGGTTCGAAATTCCAAAATTCCTCGCTGTTGGCGTCCATGCGAATGAATCTTTTCATGTTTAACTGAACTGTTTCGCAGATATTTCGATCCTTAAAAGATGATAAATTTATGATTATATCACCACAAACTTAGTCCATTTAAGTTAGCGGAGCAAAAAACCAAGACAAGTATTAATTCGAAATTCGTCCCTCAATCGGTCAAAAAACGAGGTTTCGAGGCGCGCGTAGACGTATCACGTATACCTTAACGTGCGGCCCGGGACGGGGCCGGGTTCGAAAAAAACCCGCTTCAGGGACAAAAATATATACTCGTGCGCCAATCGTTCGCGCGAAAGTATTTTCCCGTACCCGCGACAACGGCTGAAGACGGTGGCTGTAGACAGCGCAGAGGTGGACGAGAAGGGGACGTGCCACGGTGGTCGCCCCAGTCGTGGGCGACGTCGCCGACTCGACGCCGAGTCGACTTCCCAACTTAAGAATCCCAAGTTGGCGGGCAGCTAGGCTGAGCTAGCGCTGCGCCTTCGTTCCCCGGCCGGGCCCGGCGCTGGCGATTCCCCTCGATCGATATCCGAGGCTCTCCGACATCGGCGGAGAGCGCTACACTGTAACACTCTACAGGCTACAGCTGCGCATGCTCATGATCAGGCTCTAGCGCAATATAGCAAGCAGAGTCACTAGAGTCCATCTCAGGATCGCTCGGCGCTCTGGCCGTGCATGCGTGCAGCATCAGCCTAGCGCTGATGCTGCAGACACGCGCGGAAGCCCGAGAGGGCGAACCGCGCAGTTCCGAGCAGCTAGCTCGGGAGTCTGGCGACGCAGATTCGCGCCCAGCGCCCTCGCTTGGTCACCCTTCTGTGAGCGCTGACCTCGCGAGCTTTTCGGCTTACATCGTCAGTGTCGGCTATAGGATTGCTAAAGCGTTCGATTCTTAACCGGAGGCGCTTCGCATTCGCGTGCCGAGAACGCGCGGCTGCTGATCTGGTTCTGCTCTCTGAATGCTGATGGTCGAGTCAGGTGGGCATGAACTGGTCCTCGCCGGCGGCAAAGCACCCAGAGGCTGCGCCGCGGCAGGCCTGGCTTCCGGCAGACGTACCTGCCTCCTTACGGGTTCGTTCCAGTCGCGGCGTGTCACGGGTGGGGTGTGCCGTCTCAGACGGTAAAACGTCATCGCAGGCGCTGGCGCGGGCTTCACAGAGCTTGGGAGCAGCCGGCGCCGAGGCTGGCGCGCCAAGTTTCGAACGATCTTATGCTTCGCAACCCCCCTTCACCGTGCGAAACGCCGGCTCGCGTTCGATCCCGCGATCGACTGACCCGATGCACGCGCCGCTGCAGGGCGGAGCATCGTGGCAGAACGGCTCCGGATCCCGGCAGGCGGAAGCGCATGATTCCCAGCACCAGGAGGCCGAACCATCGCGCAGCGTTCTTGTGAGCCGCCCTGGCCCAACGGGACCAGCCGCTCCGGTTCCGTGTCCGCCCTCGAATCGCCTCCTGAATGGGCGGCCGTCGCAGGGCCACCCCTTCCTGCGCTCAGACCTCGCCGGATACTTCGTCAGTTTTCCGTGGCTTGGAATTGAGGTGCCAATGCCGGGCGCGCCCCCCGCCGGCCCTGCCCCCGCGCTCGCTTGGCCGACCCGGGCCGGCAGTTTGTGCTTCGTTCTCCCCAGGGAGCGGATCTGCAGGTGCAGCCCGTTGTGGGCCTCGGCCGCCCTTGCTGACGCCCGGCGCTGGCAGACGGCGATGCGGATACACGACCGGGCGCTGATCTCGTGCTTCGGGCCTGACGCGGCGGCCCAGCGAGGGCTGTGCAACCCGCTGCAGGGCACGCCCCGCCCTCCTTCACCCCCGCCACCCGCCGCCGCCGCGCCCCGGCAGAGGCCGTGACGCGGGGCGCTCAGCGTACGTGTCGGAGCGCTTCTTCCGGGAGCTGTTCTCCTCCGCGCAGGCGCCGCGGGTGGGGGTCTGGGACCCTTTGCGAGGCACGCGGGACGCCCGGGACCGCGTCGTGGCGTACCTCTCCGAGACGGGCGCGCTTGCCAAGGCCCGCCCCGCCCCGCACCGCCCCGCCCCGCCCCGCCCCGCGCGGCCGACGCGCCCCGCCCCGCCCTCGCCGCAGGCCGAGGCCATCCTCCCCCCTTCCTCGGGCGGCCCGTCAGATCGGCTCCCTTCCATCAACCCCTTCGCCCAGGACCCGAGGCCGCTGCCCATGGGCCACTGGCACGGCGGCCCGCCCGGCGCCGACGGCGGGCCGCTGCCCCCGCCCGATCGACTCTGCGCCTGGCGGCAGCATCACACCTCCCAGCACTACCCCCCTAGCCTCGGACCGTACCCCGCCGTGTCCACGTCCTCCCATCCCGGCCATTACCCAGCCAGCCCTTCCAGCCACGGGCCCTTCCCCGCCCCTTCCTCCTCCTCCTCTTCCTCCTCGTCGTTCCCTTATCCGCCCCCTGGCGCGCCGCCGGCAGCTCACCTCTCCATGCAGCTGCCGCCGCCGCCCTTCCCACTCCTCCACAGGCCGCCCCCGCCGGCGCCGCGCGACTCGTATGCCCACAGCCAGTCGGCCCTCCCGCCAGCGATGCCGTATCCCGCACCCCCCGACTCCCACATGATCAGCGCGCGCACGACGGCGCCTGCCGCGGCGCCGCCGCGGGCCGCCGAGACGCGCTGCGCGGTGTGGCCCGCGCGGGGGACGGCGGCGAGCTACGAGCGGCGGATCCCGGCGGGGGCGCGTGGCTGCCGGCGGGGATGCGGCTGGTGGGGCGGGGCAAGGTCTCGGTGGACGGCGGCCGGCCCGCCAGATGCGCCAGACGGACGTCACCCGCGAGATGCTCGCAGGCCCGCCCCGCCCCCGCCCCCGCCCCCCCCCCCCGCCCCCGCCTTGCTCAGGCGGCCCGCAGCCTGGTTCCACGTTCCCTGAAAGTCGCCTCCGAGCACATCGGCCTCTCCACCACGACGCTGAAGAAGATATGCCGCCAGATGCGCATCTACCACTGGTCCGCTCCGCTCCGCTCCGCCCCGCCCCCCCCGCGCCCGCCCCGGCGCCCGCCCCGCGCGAGTGACCGACTCGCTGGCGCCGCCTTCTTCGTCAGGCCGTACCGAACGCTGCCCGTTGAGCACTCGCGCGGGAGCGCCGCCTCCCGGGAGCCCGGGCGCGGTGCGGGTGCGGGGCGGGGTCGGCGGGGGCGGCGTGGGGGGGCGAGGCTGCGGGCGCGTCGCGGTCGGACTCGGAGGAGCGGGAGGAGGGGGGGGGCGAGGGCCCCGCCCCTCGCCAGGCGCCCCCGCCACCGCCCGACGCCCAAGGCGACGAGCAGCCGTGACCCCGGCCCCCGCCGCCCCGCCCTCCCTTCTTTTTTCCATTTTCTTTCTTTTCCTTTTCCGGAGCCGCCACGCGGTGGCGTCCAGCTGAGAAGGGTCTGCATTGAGCTTCTCGTCCGGTACGAGTCCGAAACTGCACTCGAACTTGGGCATAGCATTCATATTTTGTTTTGAATTGCTGTACGCGTTGATTGCATCCATCGCTCTAGTACGACGAACTTGCATCTGATCCATTGTGGACCCAGTATACATACTCGTACTGATGCTTGCACTGTCTGTATCGTCTCGCTATATTGTCATATTGTGCTTATCAAGCAGTGTGTAGCCTGCAGTGAAGCGTATGGTTCATATGTAGTGGCCCGGACCGAAGCATTAAGATGAATTCGAACCGAACGGATAATGGCCATGGTGCGGTAGGCCATTGCTAGCGCTAGTCTCTGCTAGCTATAGCTTTATAGCAATCTCGGTGCAGGCCGGCGCCGACGTCGACCAGATCTTCGACTATTTACCATCTGGATTCTGGATCCTATATTCTGGCAGTGTGACATCGAATCCGATCGCGCGCGAGCCCCGAGCGCATGCCACAGTGCGCATATGCATGCGGTGATGTCAATCGCTGTTCCCCCTTCGACGTCGACGTGTCCGTCGTACGCGTGGTGCATAAGCTTGCCAAGTTGAGCAACGTTTTAACATGCATATATATGCATGTGCATATGCGGCTTCCGCACTGTATCACGATGTCGAAATTCACTTGTTTGGTGCAACTGCAATCCTAAGACTCTAAAGAAACGAGGATGCTGTCGAAGGGGGCGCACGGCCAGGGCGGCTACAAGTCGGCCGAGTCGACGACGGAGGTCCAGCCGACGGGCGTGATCCACGCCGGCAGCTCCGCCAGCAGGCGGGCGTGCGCCGGCGTCGGCTGCCCCAGGTACGAGCTCGAGAGGACAAACTGCACGCGCGCCTGGCCCCGCACCCGCAGCGACAGCCGCCAGCGGTCCGCGCGGCCGGCCACGTGCCGCACGATGTGCTCCCGCGGGTGCATCTGCGAGCGGCAGGTGGCGAGGTGAGCTGGTGGGGGGGTGGGAGAGCGGGGCGCGCGCGGGGGGCTGTGAGAGAGGGAAGAGGGGGTGGGAGGGGCGGGCACGTTGTCGTGGGTGCCCAGGCGGATCGCTTCGCAGGGGAGGTCCCACCCGAGGAAGCGCTCCCCCGCCCCGATCTCCAGCGTGCTGCCCCGCCGTCACAGGGCGCACGAGGGGCGCCCGCGAGCGGCGCAAGCCCGGCTACCTGTAGGGGGTTCCCGGCGCGTGCATCTCGACGGTCATGGACCGCACCCCCGTCTTCGCATCGTACCCGTCCTCCACCAGCTGCGGCAGGGGATCGGATCGCTGTGCGGGGAGGCGGGGGCGGGTACTGGGGTGCGGGCCTTGATCGTGGGGCGGAGCTGCGCGGCGCCCTCGGGGGCGTGCGCGTGGAAGCTGCGGCAGAGTCAGCGCGGCAGAGGCGACGACGGGGGGCCTCGCCGGGCGCGGCGCGGGCGGCATGCGCGCCTGAAGCCCTGGTGGAAGTGGACGTGGAGGGGGTACCAGACGGTCATCTTGTCGACGAGGGAGACCTGCGCGCCGCGTGAGCCTTTGGGAGGCCCCGCCGCGCCCCGCATCCGCCCGGGCCCCAGCGGGGCGGCCTCTGATGCCAGCCCCCCCCCCCCCTCCCTCCCCCCCCCCCCCCCCCCCCGGGTCCGACGACGGAGGGCGGGCCGGCGGGCGGGCGGAGCGGGGGCGGGGGGGGCGGGCCTTGTGGGCGTCCCCGAGAGGAGCGGCGCGTCGTGCTCGCCCGCCTCCGAGGCGACCTTCCCCACCGCCCCCGCCAGCGCCCCCTCCAGGAACCGCTGCCCGGCCGTCAGACGGGGCGGGGGGGGGGGGGGGGGGGCGGGGGGGGGTATGCGCGCGTCGAAGGCGGGGTCGAGGGGCACGGCGAGCATGGAGGAGGAGGGGGGGGAGTCGGCGGAGAGGCCGCGGAAGTCCAGCGAGTGCTGAACCTGCGGCGAGGGCGGCGGCAGGCCGCGCTTCCGTCAGAGAAGAGCCTCGCCCGGCCCGCCCCCGCCCGCCCTGGCCTGGCATTGCAGATTTGAAATGATCTCTGGGACGCGGGGCCGGGAGTGCGGCACGTGTGAGCGAGCAGGGGCGGCGGGGGGGCGCCTGGGCTCCGCCGGGGCCCGGCCCGGCTCGGGAAGGAGAGGGAGGGAGAGGGGGGAGAGGAGGGGGGGGGGGAGGGGGGGGGGGAGCGCACGATGAGGCGCTTGGGGATGGTCTCGGAGTAGGGACTCATCCCAGTCAGGCACGACCCGCACCTGCGCCGGGCCGGCGAGCCAGTCACGCAGCGAAGAGGCCCGCCGAGCGTGCTCTCAACGAGAGCGAGGAGAGGTCCGAACGTCGACGCACGCCATGGAGACGAGGAAGATGATGAAGGCGCCCCCGAGGACGAGCTGCGAGGCCGGCGTCGCACCGGCCCGGCGCGACAGGCCGTGGACAAGGGACGGGCCTCTCGCGGCGTGCTCTCTAGCTCGATTCGATCATGAAGCATGCGCGCTGTTCTCTATGAAGCGCTCTTATCTCCCTCTCTAACCCCCTCTCCCTCGCCGGCGGTGCGCCCCCTCCTCTCTCTGCGGGAGCCGGCGAGGGGCCGGGCGTCCTCGGGGGCACCTTGAAGGACTTGCGGGAGGCGGCGTGGCCGTGCTCGTCCCGCGAGCGGTGCAGGAACGGCACGATCGTCCACCTGCGCCCCCCTCGTCGGCAACGCCCCCTCCCCCCCGCCTCACTCCACGCCAGCCCCTCCCGCTCCCTTCCCTTCAGCGCCCGGCGGCGGGCCCCCGCGGCCCCCGCGGCTCCCGGGCGGACGGCGCGCCCGGCGCGCGCACGCGTGGAAGGTGGCGAGGAAGACGCAGAGGATGGCGATCGCGAACTCCGTCACCTGCGCTCGCGATCGCGATCACGGCGAGGCCCGCCTCGGCGCGCAGCGACCCGGGCTCGGCTGCAGCGCACCTTGTGCTGCCCGGCGCGGCCCATGAGCGGCACGAAGAGGCGGAGCACTGCGCGGGGCGGCGTCGGGCAAAGCAGAGGCGAGCGGAGGGGAGGGATGGGGGGGCGGGGCGGACCGCCGACGGTGGGGACGGTGAAGAGGGCCGTCGGGAGCGTGCTGCGGGGCTGCTTCAGCGATGGCGGGAAGCGAGCGTGCGGGGGCGTCTCCTGGGGAGGGGGCGGGGCGGGGCTGGGCGCGCGGAGATCTAGCGCCCTCGGCCCTCGAGCTCTCAGCTTTGTGGAGGGGCCGGCGCAGGCGGGCGGCCCCGAGGGCGGAGGGGATGGGGGGCGCGCGCCTCGCGGTGGCGAACTCGGCCATCCACCAGACGTCGCTCGTCACCGGCAGCACCTCCAGCTGCGCCCCCGCGGGCCCCCTCAGCCCCTCCCTCCATCACGAGGCGAGCATGCGGGGCCCTCAGAGCGCCCGAGGCAAGGGGCGCATGCCGCGCTGGAGCTGGCGCAGCGGCGGCTGTCGCGCGCGGGTGGAGGGAGGAGAGGAGGCGAGCGGGCTGCTCGGGAGGGGAGCTCTAAGCGACGCGGCGGCGCGCCTTCTCGGCGGCGGCCTCGATGGTGCGCTCGTACGCGGCCCGCGCCTCCTCCGAGTCTTTGCCCGCCGACTGCGCCCCGGCGTCGGCGTCAGCGTCGGCGTCCGGGCGGGCGCGGGGCGGGCGCAAGGCGGGGCGGGGTGGGGCGGGGCGGGTCTGGGCGCTGCCGGGAGGCGCCGGTTCCTCGATAGGCTCTATCGACAGAGCATCTAAGCGCGCAATCGATTGTAGTGGACGCGGCGGCGCGGCCTCGTCGTCGGTGGCGGCGGGGCGGCGGCATCGGGCGGGATGTGCCGCGTGGCAGGAAGAGGGGATCGCGGGGCGGGGGGCGGGCGCACCTTGACGGCCTGGGAGAGGGCGCGGATGCCGACCTTCTCCGTCGCCTGCCGCAGCGCCTGCCCCGCGCGCCCCGCGTCGGGGGGCCGGGGGGAAGGAGCGGGCGGGGGAGAATCGTCGAGTCATCTAGGTCTCAACTAGCTGGCTGGCTGGCTGGCTGCCAAGGGGCGCGCTCTGTGGCGGCCTGTGGAAGAGGGAGAGGGGCCTATCATCGGAGGGCGCGCGGGGTCTTCGGCGGCCTCTGGAGCTCAGAGGGACGAAGAAGAAAAGGCGCCCATCTGGAGGGCACGCCGGCGCGCGAGCGTATTGGGGGAGGGGGGGGGGGGGTGGAGGGGGGGGCGCATGGGAGGGGGGCGGACGTCGGAGCGGAAGGAGCGGACGAGGTGGTGGAAGGTGTAGAGGCGAAGGCCCCGAGACGCAGTAAACGAGCGGCACGTACGCCGCCCCGACGCCTGCCGCGAGGCGAGCGAGGCGAGTGAGGCGGGGGGAGAAGGGCGGGGGGGGGGGGGGGGGGAGGGGGGGGGGAAGGCGGACGGAGCCAGGCGAGGAAGACGGCAAGGCCGGCCCACGCGATGATCGCCCCGATCGAGAGCTCCACCTGGGCTCAGTGTGAGGGGGGGGGGGGGGGGGGGGGGGGGGGGGGGGGGGGGGGGCGGTTGGAAGCGGGGGCCGGGTGGCAGCCCCGCGGACCTGCAGGGTGCGCGGGAGGAGGGACTGCCCCGGCTTGAGCCGCCGGATCGCCGACTGGTGGAAGCGCTGCGCGGGGCGGCGGGCGGGGGGCGGTTGGGAGGGCAGAGGAGGAGGAGGGGGCGGGGGAGGGGAGGGGGCCCGCCTGGTGGGCGAAGAGGTGCATGACGCATGAGAGGCCGCCGTACACCAGCGGCGCCCGCCAGAGACGGCAGTACCTCCCCGCCCGTCACCCCGGCGCCCGTGGCAGCGGGCGGGGTACGGGCGGAGGGGGTACCACGTGTGGACGTTGCGGAGGGTCGAAATAGTGAGCATGACGCAGAGTCCCGTCGCCATAATCGACATCACAAGCGGGCCGACGATCTGGGGGGGGGGGGGGGGGGGGGGGGGGGAAGGCAAGTGGTGAGCAGGCATGCAACGTGCGCAGGGCTGAGGGGCGGGGCGGGGCGCGCACGTTCAACCAAGCGTCGAAAATGGCCGGCGCGGCGTCGCGGAGCAGCGAGGGGCGGTCCTGCCGGGGCGCGCGAGGGCGGTCGAGACGGGGCCGGG